>JAPMOB010207651.1:0-13976 GCA_029875015.1 Lepomis gibbosus
CTGTGTGCAGGGGGAATGTTACCACCCTCTGCACCCTCTAAAATGGTAGGATGAATACACCTCAAATGGCGTATCATGGAAGATGTATTGTTGCAGCAGGCAAGTTGCCTATCACAAATCATACACCTCACTTTATTTGGGGTTTCTATCTACACACCTATCTAGTTCTAGCTATCTATCTCTATCACTATCTCACTATATGTCACTAAATTATCTGTCTCTCATTTGCTTATAAAATAGTATACAAATATCTAATATCTACACTTATCACTGTCAATCACTATGTATGTCGCTATCTCTCAAAATCTTTCTCCTCTCACAAAAACCCACGAAGTTGGGATGTGTTTCCTTGACTTTTAAGCATTCTGGGAGTTTCAAACATTGTGAATTATGTTTCACCCTGTCAAAACGGGGTGAAACGCCTGAAACCTCGCTTCGCTGCGGTCATGTGACATTGACGTTTTGAACCTCGCTTTGAAGCAGTGTTTCGAAACGTCTGTGCTTCGGGATCTCGACACAGCGTCGACACGTCAGTATCGAGCGTCCCATCCCTACCTTCCAGTGCTCATGTGATAGCGGATTCAACAGGAACTGTTCAACATCAGCGGCAGCCATCTTGGTCGTGTAGGAAAATGCCTCTGCAGCTTTTACGCTCCGCAGGGCTTTCTGTGTTTTTGTTAACTGTTTTCTGCCGTCCCTCTCTTGTAACTTTTACCAGCGATAAGCTCATAAACATCGGTCTTTCAACTGCTAACAGGAGTTAATAGTTGGAGGAGAGGCAGCTCTGTTTGGGTGCCTTCAGAAACGCTGAAGGGGAAGACGAGCTGGTGCACTGGTTAAACTGAGACAGCGGGGTTTTCGCACTGTGCTCCCTTCGATCCACCTGGCAAATGTCGCTGTATGGCCAGCAAAATAGACGAACTGCTGCTCCTCAACAGAACTAACTCGTCTTCTGCAGATCTGCCGACCTCTGTTTTACCAAATCCTGGCTCACCCCGCACCTCCTGGACAGGGCACTTTTCCTGCTGGGATTTAATCTTTTCCAGGCGGACTGCGTAACGGAGCTCACAGGAAAAACAAGGGGAGGCGGACTCTGTCTCTACATAAATGAAGGTTGGTGTACAGATGTCACAGTATTGAAGAAATCAATCTCAGCAGTGAACTTTCAAAGTACACATAGCATGTCCCACGAGGGACACTAACACACTGGACCACTGCTGCACAACAATGAATCTGATCACTGTCTGGTTCGTCTTTTCCCGACATATAGGCAGCGACTGAAATCTGCTAAACCTGTAGTAAAAACTGTGAAAAGATGGACCAAGGGCTCAAAGCTGGATTTACAGGCCTGCTTTGACTCCACTGACTGGAGTGTTTTTGAGGCTGCAGCCACTGACCTGGATGAACTAACCAACACCGTGACATCTGACGTCAGCTCTTGTGAGGACGTGTGTGTAGACTAAAACCTTCCGCACATACAACAACCAAAAACCCTGATTGACAGCAAAACTCAGGCAGCTTTGTCAGACCAAAGAGGAGGCCTTCAGAAGTGTTAAGAGTCATGTACAACCAGGCCAGGAACACACTGACTAAAGAGGACACAGCTGCAAAGAGATGCTACGCTGAAAAGCTAGGAAACAGCTTCACAGCCAGCGACCCTGTGTCATTGTGGAAAGGCCTGCGGACACTCACTAACTACAGGAGACCATCCTGGTACAAAACAACTGGCTGAATGGTTTCTATTGTAGGTTTGAGAAGCCCACAATCACACCTCTCCCCGCAGCATCTTCAAACAGTCACCTTCCCCCCTGCCACGCTCTCACCCCCCCCTGGAGCTGTATGAAGTTCCCTTCTGCTTTAAACGCTCCACAATCATCCTAGTTCCCAAAAAAACCCCTCCATCTCTGGATTAAATGACCACAGGCCTGTCGCCCTGACATCTGTTATCACAAAGTAGTTTGAAAGACTGGTGTTGGCCTACCTGAAGGACATTACAGGCCCCTTGCTGGATCCCCTGCAATTTGCCTACCGGGCTAATAGATCAGTGTATGATGCAGTCAGCTTAGGTCTGCATCACATCCTGCAACACCTTGACTCTCCAGGGACATATGCAAGGATCCTGTTCATGGACTTCAGCTCAGCTTTCAACACCATTATCCCGGACATCCTCAGCTCCAAACTTACCAAGCTCACTGTGCCAGCCTCCGCCTGTCAGTGGATCACAAACTTCCTGACTGACAAGAGTCAGCAGGTAAGACTGAGGAACATCACATCCAGCACCCAGTCACCCACCAACGACTGCACCTTAGGAGACCCATCTGTCAAACTCCTGAAGTTTGCTGACGACACAACAGTCATCGGCCTCATCCGGGACAGTGATGAGTCAGAATACAGACGGGAGATTGATCAGCTGGCTATCTGGTGCGGTCAGAACAACCTGGTGCTTAACACACTCAAAACTGTAGAGACGATCGTGAACTTCAGGAGGACTCCCTCCCCCACCCCCCACCCCCACTCTGCCCCACATACTCAACCGCCCTGTGTCTGCTGTGGAATCCTTCAGGTTTCTGGGATCCACTATTTTCCAGGACCTAAAGTGGGAGCCCAACACTGACACCATCATCAAGAAGGCCCAGCAGAGGATGGACTTCGTGCACCAGCTCAGGAAGCTCAAGCTGACTAAGGAACTGCTGATCCATTTCTACACAGCCATCATCCAGTCTGTCCTCTGCACGTCTATCACTGTCTGGTTTGGATCTGCCACCAAAAGGACAGGGACAGTCAGGACAGCAGAAAAGATCATCACTGCCAACCTGCCCTCCAATCAGGACTTATACATTTCCAGAGTCCGGAAACAGGCAGGAAACATCACTGCAGATCCATCTCACCCCAGACAAAACCTGATCCAGGTTCTCCCCTCTGGTAGGTGCTACAGTGGCACTAAGGGGCTATAAAAGGGTGAAAGTGGAAAAAATGCAATCAATGCAAATGCTGCTGTGTTTTAAAACACAGCAGCATTTGCAAAATGGTTAGCTGTGGGGTACTGTATAAACTATCTGATCTGGATAACCTTTATAACCTTGTAGACATATTGGATGTGGATTGTGCAAAAGAGCCTCATGGTCTTATCAGATGAACATTGTCACTATTTTGTTCACAAAGTGTCGGTCTATGTAGTGTGTGTGGCTCCAGGGTAACCAGAGAGTGTGTAGAGATGGACGTATGTGTTAATAGTGATCAGATTATGCCCATCCTCCGGTTTCTCCTATGCAGCCTAGGCGTTCCACTGTGTAGAGAGAGCTCCGAGCAGTGGCATGTGAGATCCACTTACTAATCCTGACTCTCCCGAACACCTGAGGAAATACTCCAGCACGCTCACACATAATGTTACCGTGCAGAGTTATAACTGTGGATGGGTCCAAACCTCGTGTCTGCAAAATGGAGAAAATCAGCCTTTTACCAAAGTGGTTTCCAGCAGCAGGGGTGCATACTCAGGAACACAATTTCATGTAATTGTTTTCTCATAGTTTCCGAATACCTAACTTTTAAAAATGATAAAATGCATTTGAATAGCTAGCAGTCCCACCCATGTCTTCAATTCAAGCAATAACATTAGATGAAACTTTAATGATCTCAGTGGGGAAATTGGGTAGCAGCAGCTGCAGCAAAGACTGAAATCCAAAATGGAGGTTTGATAAATGCAACATGGAGGAAACTGTTATGTTGGCTGCACTGGATGCTTATTATCTTAACTGCTCACATGTGTCCTACCGAGACAAATTCCCTAATGGCACAGATATCCACCCATCAATAATTCATCATTTTATTCATGTAATTGGCTGCTCCTCCAGAAAACACTGTAAATGTCAAACACATTCAAATAATTGGTTTGTCTCTGTCCTAATATATTAACATGTGAGCTGTCTGGGGTGATGGCGCAGTCGATAAAACACATGGATTTGGTGTTAGAGACCTGGGTTTGATTCCCAGTGTGGCAGTATATAGAACTTGTAAGTCACTTTGGATTAGTGTTAGCTAATTGAGTAAATTTAAATATTGTCCGGGTAACTGTTTTCAGAAAGCTTACTAACAATTTGACTTCAGATCTCTGCCATAGAGCTCCACTGTTGTCATGCCATTGTGCTGGGTGATATGTTTCTTCACCACCACGAACACACACACTGTAGTTTATTTTGACTCAATCCCACATACACTGTCCTGCTGCTGGAAATATTTTCTAGAGCACCAAATGTGTATTAATCCACAGCTGAAAATAGTCCTGTTTGAGTAATGTTTGCTAAAAAAATACAGTGTATACACTGTTTTAGGAAATTATTTCAATTATTATCAATTGGTGATTTTTCTTTCTTAATTGTGCCTCTATGGCTATCAGTCTTATTAATAAAATGAATCTGATTCCTTCTGATGTTTTTATCAGGTTTCATATTATGGGATATAATCAGTGTCTCGGAGTTGATGCATATCTATTTTAAATTTGCTTTATGTGATTGTGGAACAACTGAGAGGACAAGTGTGGTGGCGGAAAAATCACTATGTGCTCACAACTCGTATCCACACTACAAACATACCGTGGGGATGAGACGACAAAGGTGGAAGTTATTCATTTTAAGGCGTAAGTAAAAACAGGTGGGAATCTCTGGTGTATGGCCTAACAAAGCTATTAAAATCACACCATTTGGAGATGAAACTGATATTTGTCACAGGGACGAGGAGACCTACCTTTGTTTTCTTTTTTGTCAATTCCCACTGCGCTGGGGGTGGGGCCCTACTTTGCTAATAGCAACCACTAAGGAAGGTTACATGCATTTTTATTCTAAACTCACAAAGATTCAGACTTGCTGCTGCTTGTGTGGTTTTATCCTTCACCTAATTTGTTCAAGAACACAAAATCCCACAAGCGCCATGCAAATAACTTCTGTGTTTTATCTTCAAGCTGCGAGAGCGAATCAGTCAGTTTGAAAGTGTCATTTCCATTGTCACCCCTCATGATCACGTTATATAATGCAACATTTTCCTATTCCGACACCTCCTCATCTGTCTTTCCTTTATTCTTATAGGATTCATTATATAACTGCTGTACTCCCTCTCTCTTTTGAACTTGTGTCTCTTAGCTGTCACAAGCTCTTAAAATGAGGCCAGAGGTTCATTTGAAGCTTCTCTGTATTTTTTTTTTACACCCCCCCATCCACCCACCCACCCATTTCAATAACGTTTTGTCTCTCACACAGAACCCATGCTGTGTATCAGAGAGCATCCAAAGTAATCATTTGTAGTAGTGTGTCAAGAAATAAAAGAAAGACAGCATGCATAAAAGGTCAATCCCCACAGCAATCTTTGCTCAGATATGCATAATCTATAATCATGACTGCTCTATTGTTGTGCTGTTAAAATGATACTTTATTCACGTAATAATATATTTCTAATTATTTGACAGTCTCTCTCTGTAGTTTCCTTCACATACCTCTCTTTCAACTTCTGAAACACTATCAGTAATGTACCTCAGATACAGTATCTGTCATGGTGGTGGCCTGAAAGTAATCTGTTTCTGGTAAAAGACTCACCAGCAGGTAACTGGGAGGGAATGATCTGTATTGTATTTCTAGCCTCTCTGACCACTCAAAGCATTTTACACTACAACACACATTAATCTTGCCCAAAGACACATGCAGGAGGGGGGAGCCGGGGATCGAACCACTGACCTTTTATTAAGTAGATGACCACTCTACTTCCTGAACCACAGACGCCCCAATAAGATGTGAAATACACCAGCATGGTACTGTCACAACCTGGATCTGAAAAAAAAGATAAGAAAGCTCAAGTAAAATCTTTGCAATAATCAGTTGACTGTAGTGATCTATTTTGTCATGTGTCCAGTATGTTCCTTCTGCTACAGAGCCAGTCTGGGCTCACTTATGTAATCAGAATAAACGTAAAATAGTAAACAGCAACAGCTGACAATGTTTCAACTCCTTAAGACAGAAAAAAAACAGTGTAGCGTACAGTTATGGCTCAGTCAGGAGGAACAGATGTTGATGTGACCCAAGGTTGGATAAGAATATTGTGTTTGGAATTCGTTATGGTGCTTTGTCTTTTTCTTCTGGTTGTGTGGCTGATGAGCTGGGGCTGCCCTGATTGGTTGATATAAGTGCTAGTCAGTGATCGGTCCCCTCATGATAGCCTTAGTGTGATATTGGTTCAATAGTTTGCAATTTAAATGGGAGATGTTTTGGAAAGCCTTTTTGTTTATTCTGTTTTCTTCAGTTGAAAGCTAAAACATTTAAACTTTTATTGTCATATGTACAGGAAACAGTTGTCACATGAGATTCTTATTCTGCGATTCCTATTAGCAACATCAGATAGTGATAGAAGTGAGGTAGGGTAAGTGATTTATATCTGGGTTTGTAGAGCACAAGTATTGGTTTGATTAATTTAAACCCACTGTTTATTGTTTGGTGGTATGTTCCCAGTATGAAGCCAAAGGATGAACACATTTTAAAAGAACAACATGCAAGACTATATTCCACCTGTGGAATTCACACTCCAATAAATAGGGGTCAGCATATCACGTCATAACTGCTGCTAACTGCTGTTACCCCTGTTAGCTGTGCAGCTAACTTAGTGGTCCTATTAGCTGAGCCCAGAATGGACAACAGAGCAGGTTGAGCCGGCAACTGAACAGGGTTCAGCAGCCTCCCAGTGATCATAGCCAGACCGGGAAAAACGGAGGCAGGTTTGATGAAATGGAGGTGACTTACAGCTGCTTTTACACAGACTGTGATACCCGAGATGACAAGAATCACGGCAGGTTCAGACAAGGACAGGTGAGGCGTCAAGCGGGAGAGGAGCGTAAGAGAGGTCGGGCATCAGGGAGACACAACAGCATGTAGAGTCAGAATATTTTAACATCTATTCTGTGGATTAAGGGGTTTATTTTGACCAAAACAATCTTAATAATAAATATAACAATTGCTTCTGAAATAATGCGCCTACCACAGCTTTAAGTCATGCAGGACTCTTTAAAGTCTACCAAGATGCATCATCCCTCAAAAGTGGATCAGTGGCACCTGTGACATTGTATTTAAGCTCAAAATGTTCAACTGTAGCACCCCCATGAGGATGTGCAAGGTTTTGCATCATCAGGAGAAACATTTTTACTTCACAGGTCTGAAGATGATAACACATGACATGCATTAAACCCCATGCAGACAATAGTAAAGTAGAGTCCTGACTTTGAAATCAGTTCCTCTCTCACACACTGAAGGCCAGAATCTGCTATTCTGGATCACCATCAATTTGAGACAGATAAAATGTGAGTGCATTTCCTCATTATCCCCATCAACTGTATTATTGTATAAATACATACATCTACACAGCATTAGCAGACATGACTCAGAAAAATAAATATGCACACTTCCATGCAGCTCGGATGCTTAGAAATCTGTCCAGTACATCCATGTTACTGAGTCTCAGTGAACCTTTGCCAGTCTCACTGGGATCAGGCAAAACGACCGAACCCGTGGGACAGACAAAAATTTTTTATGCATTTACCAGAAACACGGAAGTCTTTGATCAGCTGTTTTCAAAGCCTGGCTCACACGGTTCGTTGTCTGCATCTTGGCGAAGGCCCGAGGAGCGCTGCCAAACACACAGGCCACTGAACTGCCGGGGGGGGATTTGAATAAATGTTTCTGGAATCACTGCTTCCTTGTGTCCTTGTTAAATGAATTAAAAGAAGATGATACGGTAGCTGTGCTTGTTTTGGATGTTCGACAGAAACGAAGGCCATAGATAGAAAACGTTTAAAGTTGCTAATGTTGCTGCATGAATGACATTTGAATTTAATGATGATGATTTAACTAATAAGTATTGCCCATTTATTCATGAATTCAAAGGATACAACAGGGATTTTCTTAATGGGTCCTTACAAGTTGCTTAAATCTTAGAGGCCATGCAAGATTTATTTTCAAGTTAGACAATCCAAAGTTGCAAGCAAGGGCCATCCAGAAGCTACTGCTGAGGGCACTTGGTCACGTAGTCTATATTTTTTCCCCCCATGAAATTGGGGATTTTAGAACAACCTGGGTGTAGTTGGTCTAAATGTTATTGGCTGTTCCCAGTATTTTTAGACTAAGTATATCAAAATGTGACTACTTTCAAGTCACTTGAAAAAATAAAGGGTTTCCCCATCAAAACTGAATTCTTAGCAGAAAGGAGAAAACTTCAATGAACTGGGTTTACAGTAGATTTACTATCTGTGTAAGAGGCCGGTTTCATCTCTGTTATTTCAGTACAGATTTATGCAGCATTCAGTTGTATAGACTTGTATATGATTACAACTGAGCCAGAGAATGTACTGACGTCAGCCTCTTGGTTGTAATTCCAATTCAGAGACATTGGAAATATTGAACCGCAATTCAGTTACATTAAATGAGGCTTTGGCGTGGAAAAAGACGTTTACATTGTCTGTTGTGATATGAGAAACCGTCTTAGAAAAGTGCACGAATACTGCCATTTTGAAAAAAAGGAGAGGTTTTTTTTGTTCTTCTAGTTTTCATGTATTGGACGTTAGATTTCTGACAAAATGCACGAAGTAAATAAATAAATTTGGTTGAGGCTAGCTGTGTCACAGATTTCAGTGTTTGTGCTAAGCTAGGCTAACAGTGTCCTGGACGTGCCTCTCTACTGAACCCGCAGAGTTGAAATTGACTCACAGCAAGACAGCAAACGAGTGTGATACCAACAATGTTCCTTTGAACAAGACTGATTCATATGCTTAGTAATGTAAAAGTCGCTGAAACCCATAGGTTTCAGATTCAGAAACAAGACTGACTAACTCACCTTCTTACTACAAATAATATCATGTAAATACCATAAGGATGCTTCAAACAAGTTTGTGACATGTTTGAGTGATTTTGTGATGTATAAACTGAACCTGAATTGTGCATGATCTTTTTGCAAAGGAAAAATATTTTAAAGGGCCAAAGGGGGCAATCAAATCTAATGATGACATCCGGTTGGACTAAAAAACAGCTCTGTCTGTGAAATCTCCCCTCAGTCAATAGTCAAGATAATAGAAGCTGGAAACCAAAGGCTTCCTTCAAAACAGCCCCAAATGCTGAAGAAATGGAAGTTGACATGTGGTGCATTATTGAGCAAAGTGCATTAGATTTGTTTAAAGTTTCAGACATAAGAGTTGTGGCTTTGAAGAGTTAGAGCAGTCTAAATTTATAGCACCAGTGGGGGTTTTCTACATCACCCTGTGCCAACACCAGCACCTATAGACCAACATATAGTTGTGCTGATTCACAGTATAATCATAAATACAGGATAGAAAGAAATGTTCACAATACTATCTCTTCATCTGATATGATCAATATAATAAATATGTAAATCTACACCAGATGGCAACAGAGATTGTGTTCAGCAGTGGCTCAGCAGTGAGGGTGATAACATTGCATAAAAGCATAAAATCTGTGTCTCCGGGATATTTCTGTCCGTTTGCTCTTTATACTCTCAGCAAGATAATGTCTGACAAGGTGAGTCAGCACACAGAGTGCAGTCACAATAAAAAAAACATTTCCCATATTCTTTTCCATTGTAACAACCAAGTACCATTAACGTAACACATTTCCCCTCATTATTACGGTAGTAGTCAAATTTCCATCATCAGCCAAGTTTATCTAAGCAAAAATACAAATACAATTTAAATATGTGTAATTTTAAAGCTCCAAATAAGTTGAGTTGAAAACAGCTGCCTGGGGAGATTCCTGATCAGTCCTTCAGATATAGATTGGGGGTATTGTCAAATTTTAGTGACTTTGATGTCACAGTGGGGCTGTTGTTTACACAAAACTGTGTTACTAATTGAAACATTCTTTGTATTTATGTATTTGTAATGGCTGCTAGCACCACTGCAGTGGTGATCTGGGGGGGATGGTTTCATCTTATAGCTGTGTAACTGCATTAAGTGCTAGAAAGGTTGAAAGTGAACAACCAGAGTACACAACCAGACTCATATGTTTAGCTGATTAGATGAAAAGGGCCTGTTGGTGTATCACAATCTGCCACACTAATACACTTGCAGTTTAAATAATTATGTAATAAACTTAGGAAACAAGAACTGGCCTGCTTGGTTAAACAGTTATGTTTGAAGTTTAGCTAAGTATAAATAAGGTCCTTATCATTTTAATTTAAAAAATCTTGTTGCATTATCAGGATGTTTGCTCTTTGATTGTGTTTCTCTTTCAGCAACTGCTTGCTGCTTCTGTGTTATTATTGCTCATTAAAAATACAGCAGTTCCAGCTTGTGTACAGAGTGCCCTGTAGCCACAATCACAAAACCCAGCGTCATGATGGATATCCTGTCAGTGGAGGACCGGCATTAGTTCTTAAACAGAAAAGCACTGGCAGACTCCTGTAAGCTCAAATAAGTGATGAAAACTGCAAAATGTGTGGTAGTATGAGAATATGGTTTCTTTGTTTCTGTTAATGCTGTTTCTGTGACTGTCGGAGCAGTGAGATTTATGATGCAGGTGTATTGTGTTAGGCACAGCGCACCAGGGACAACACAGGCTGTGTTTAAAATTTCCGAAACCTCTCTTGCTCTGGCAAGCGTCACAACTAAACGCGGTGAGGAGATGAAGAAAGCGAGTTGGTGAAGTGAACTAATGGCCAGACTTTCAAACGTGGGTGTAGAAGTGAAACAAGCATCACACGTATTGAGCATTCAACACTCAAATCGCATGAGTTGTCAATGTCACATGTGAGGTGTAGTTGTCAACTCATCAACTAGTGTTTTAACTTTCTTACAGGAATGAGGTGCTCACATTTTACGGTTCAGTCCAGATTTGAAATCAGAATCAAGTTTATTGAACAAATGCGCTCACAGATACAAGAACTTGGGTCTGGTTCTAAGTAGTTCTCCGTGTACTTACACAGTACAAAGAGCAAACTTACAGGAAAGTGACCCACTCAGCTGGATGAACAGATAAACAAGCCTAGATACAGTATTATACAGCAAGTACGTTGACAACAGCTGGACAAAGAAACAAATATAGTTTAGAATATGAGCTGCAAAATAAAACTAGATCATGGATCTACCAAGGGCTGAACTTAAACTCACTATGGAAACAAAATGCATTAACATAAGAAACCACTAGCAGGGCCTTTAGGTCCATAAGCCTTGTCTAAAAGACTTCTGAGTGCAAATTTATATTCTTTCTTATTGACTTGATGAAAGTTTCAATAGGCCTAGGATCTGCTGATTATCAGTGTAATATCAGTACTTCATAAATGTAACAGGTTACTGATTACAAGTTACTTTATTCAAAATTACATTACATTCAATCATTTAGCTGACACTTTTATCCAAAGTAGCTTACAATTACTATACATGTCAGAGGTCTTGCTCTAGGACACAATGTTGAATGGGTCACAGTGGGGGTCTCTCACACCAAAAGGTACATATCTTATCCACTGCTCCATTGCTACGCAAATGTAATAGAAGTGTAACCATTTTATTTACTTTATCAAAATGATGTTACTTATTACATTTATTTACTTTTCCATGACTTTTCTAAATTTCTAATTAATGTATTCCACTGTTAGCCATTTTCAAAAGACAGCTTGAGAGGCAGTGTAACTGGCAGACTGGTGGCACTGCAAATTTAAACATGAGAACCAATTAAAAGCATCAGAATAGCATCAAACTTTACTTAACAGCTGTGACTGGAAATCACAAAGGAAGACACTGTGCACAAAAACATGCAAAGCAAGAAAATGAATTTTATTTGCTATTTTTTACAGAAAATATTCAGATTTAACCACAATGTACTCATGAACAATTCCATAACTAACTGTAATTTAATTAAACATTTTTTCCAGTAACTATAACAAGATTAGTTACATTTTTCACTAAATTACATGGAACTACTACTGCCCAGCACTACTGGTTATTAAATACTCCGTCATCCATGTGGAAAACTTTGTTTTGCAGCACAGAATAGAATAATATTTATGGCAGTGGGCTGCAGTAAGAAAGGAACATGCAGCCTTTTTTGTGTCTTGGAGGCTAGATTTGCACATATGTGTCGGTGTGCTCCAAAGCACGAAACAGTTTGCAGAAATCAGTGTCATAGTGTCATCACTCTTTAATGTCAGAGCAGCACCACCACAACATGGGTAGATGTGTCATAATTTATCAGGCAGTTTTATTTTGCTCTAATGAAGTATCCTAAACATATTAACATTTTTTTAAATCACTTTGCAGCATGCAGGTTTGTAATGGAAATGTTTTTGATAGATCAAAAAATACACTCTATATCCCGAAATTGGGAACTTGGAGGAGAAAACACAAGCAATGCAAGCTTATCAATCCCAGTTCCTGCAGTCTGCACACTGCTCTGTCGTTGCCAGTCACTCCCAGACACATACATATAAATCTTTTACTGAGAAACACAGGAGCCCAAATATGACGTCAACCTCAAGTTTCTGATGCTTGTACATTTTTTCATGCAGGTACAGTAGTGGAACAAATAATTCCCGGCCTTTCAAAAGCCGGAGGCTGACGAGAGCTCCGTCAAACTGAAATGACAGAAAGGGAGCAGTCAGATACAGAAACACAAAGAACAGAAAACAGGCAGAGAAAGAGCTTTTCAACAATGCTACAAAATAAAATCAAGGACTTGCACTGTAACAAGCTGGCTAGGAACCAAAATGTGCTATCTCTCGTCTCTCAAGACTAAGCAAGATAGAAAGATCAGGGTGAGCCAATAAGTCATGTTTTGTTCTCCACCTCTCATTTCCTTTTTAGTTCTCTTCTACTGTGTTTTGCGGTAAATATCTGCTGGGTTTTGTACGGGGAGAAGGTTGAAACACTTATAAACCTAGAAAAGCTTCACAAATGTCAGAAATGAATTGGAATGAATTGGAAAGAATGAAGAGTAAATAAGCAGTGTTGGTTGTAAAAACAAAAGACCCTTCTCACACAGTGTTGGATTAAAATATCTGTGCAGGGCAGTGTTTTTTGTGGCATCCTCGGTTTCTATACAAAAAAGTCTGTCACATCACATCTGCATATAATTGGTTAAAAAAGCATTTCATAAATACTATGGTTGAGAAATAGAGTTCAGAAAATGTTCTTATTGAATCCACTTTCATACAAAAATATACACTAATTTAACAGGCTTTAGTGCACTTAGTTTTCTATACGACTAATTCTACTACTTTAGTGAGCCACTATAACTTCAATTATATTATCATCTTCTTGCTCTTGCTTAGAACCAAATAATCTACAAATGATGAGTCACTAATGTAATGTTTGTGTTTATGTTGAAAACCTATGGAGATTTAACCCTCTGCACAATCCAACCTTTTCCACTTTCCACACTTCCAGTCGCTGGTCACAGTGATAACTGGGGTTTATGATAATAATAAATATTCTCTGTATCTGATATCACTCTCGTCACTCATTTACTGTGCCCTACATAATAAACATTGAACAGCCTCCTCTATGGTAAGGTATGGCACATTTATAAGAAGCAAGAATTATATGGGTGCTTTGCCCTGAAATCATAAAATCAAACCTAGAAATCAGACATTCAAATCACGTGGCAGAAAGTAAATGTACTACATTACGTTACAGATGGGATTTTGAATAGTCTGGAGTAAAAAAAAAAAAAAGACATTAATTTGGTCTTGATACATTGTTACAAAAACTTCTTCAACTAACTTCAACTTAAATGAACTTAATTTTTATTGTAGTTTAAGTAACTATTTGCATCTATAACTTGGCTTTAGTCTACGTGGCATCACAGCTCAGGTGGGTTCTGAAGAACTCCTGGATCTTCTTCCTGTGGAAGAAGATCCAGGAGTACTGTTATTTTGGAATAGTGGAAGCCATCATAATTGACAATAATCCATACGCTTGAATAGGGATGAGTATTGTTAATTTTTAT
>JAPMOB010207652.1:0-21899 GCA_029875015.1 Lepomis gibbosus
TGCTGTAATAAAATCAAAAGGTGCTTCAACAAAGTATTAGTCTAAGGGTGTGCACACTTATGCAACCAGGTTATTTGAGATTTTTTATTTTTCCCCCTCAAAGATTGCAGTTTGTTTTTCTATCGAATTGTTCACACTATAGGTCACTTTAAAGGTGGAAAAAGTTCTGACATGATTTATTATAAGAACCTGGTTTTAACAGGGGTGTGGAGACTTTTTCTATCCACTGTATTTGGCCGTGTACCGTCCATGGAGGTATAGGTGATGGTGGACATTACTAACACAATACTACTATAACATTTTCTGTTGGCCTTGTTACCAAGCTATATCTTGCTGTTGACTCATTATAACAACATGACATTACTGGGGAATGTTGATAACTTGGCCTTTAGCAAAATAGACTTATAATAATGTAGGCTTACATGGAACTTGGTGAATGAACGGTACTAAAACAAAGTTTTCTTTGCTTTTTCTTTGCTCCTTGTTTACTTCTGTAGCCTGCTACAGCGTGCTGCGTGTGACATCGTGTTATTCTTCTGTGCATGCGGGTGGCGGGGAGCCACATTTAAATAACAATGTGAACTTCCAAACAAAAAAAATAAGATCTGCGGGGAAAAAAATCTGAATTGAGCATTAAGGCCTGCAGTCTGAACGTAGCCAAAGTGGCCCAATTCCGAACTGGAAAAGATCAGATTCCATGTGACTTGGCCTGTTCACACTGCCATAAAAAGATCAGATCTGAGTCACATATGGGCAAAAAAATCTGATTTGGGTCACATTGGCCTGCAGAACGTAGCCTTTGTTTCACCATCATATTACCGTTATTAATTTTGCATAGCCACAAATAGATGCATTACCTCATTGATATGCATCCTGCAAACAGTGGATTAGAAGACTGCATGTTCATCATGGAGATGTGCCTCCACACTGTGTCTCGCCTGAAGAAAATCTCCTGCAGCTCCTGACAGGTAAAGATCATCTGCAACACTCCTAAATATCACCAGAGATGGAAGTGACGTGCTCACTTACAATATTGATGACGTGCTTTACTTTCAGTCCTTAAAGCAGGACAACGTCAATAAGTAAATGTTTGGGCAGTTAGGACTGAATTCCTATGCTGAGATGTGTAATTCTATAAATATGAGCCCAGGTAATTGACCGCAGCTTCAAGGCCTATTTCATCAGCATACCACATTATGCAAGCCCTTTTGCCCTCTATTTATACTGAAGCTCCCTGCCACTCCTGCATGCCTTTGTAGAAACAAAAAAGCCTTATATTCATAGCTTGTCTTAGGCTATGTGGCATGTACACAAATCTTTTCAATTAAAGCTTTGTTAGTGTCCAGGGTGGCCTACTTCTTGTCTCAGAAGCATGCTGCCCTTTGGTGCAGATCTAAATAAAGGCCAACTTGATTAGGACATTTTTAGCCTTGTTAGTCTTGTATATGCGATGGTATGAGAATCGCTGACGACTGCAGTTTTACTGCTGATGAACATCAGCAAACTGTTTCTGTAGCTGTTTTTTCTTTTTTACTGGGAAAGTGGGCAGAACAAACACCAGCACGTCCCATCTGAAGTGATAGTCTCCCTGAAGGTGACACACATGATTTTTATGAGCTATTAAGATTTTATGGTTGATAGTGGTCTTCCTCAGAGATTATGGAGGCTTCAAGCAGGGACCTTTAGTGCAAGCTGATTGATATCTTGGCCTCTGAGCGCACAGAACCTCTATCATGCCTGAGCTAGGATCTAATAAAAGTTTCCACTTCATTTTAACTTCTGTACAAAGTTGGATATTGGCCAGAGACAAGGGGATTGTGTGATGTTCAGCTTTAGAAGCATTAACTCCACACTGTGAGCAACACTGTCAACAAGTCACTGAGTGATCAGGGTACTCAGCCAATGTGATTTATGCTCACTGACCACAGCAGCCAATCAGATGTCACAAGTTAGTTTCTAGCAAGTGTAAAATGGAAGTTCACGTTCATTCCAGGTTTTCAAAGCTTCCTAATTTTCTACATTTCAGATTCCTCAGGGATATACATCCCAACAACCAATGTTTTAAAAACATAAACAATGTAACAATTGTCAGAGTTTGGCTTTTTGGAAGCTGTGGGAGGTACTTATCCATAATCAGTGTAGTAACTGCTGTAGATGGAGAAACATAGAGTTGAACTGGCACAGAGGCAAATCAGTGTACTGCTGCAAACAGGGTCAGCAGCAAAAATCAAAGTCAAGTGTACGCTGTATTTAGAATATTTTCAGTGCTTTACCTTGTCATCAGACAAGGTAACTACATCTCAACCGCAGGGCATCCATATTCCTACGCATAAACACATGTTGTGTGTTGCTCCACCGGAGATCAGCTGTTTGGCTCAGAGTTTCAGTAGTTTTTGGAAAAGACGATGAATGAAAGAAAATTAAAATGAGTGACTATGACATTGACACCAAAATGCTGTTTACTCTGGACACAAGGGGATGTCTTTTCCAACCACAGCATACAGAAGAACGTTTGCAGGAGGACAGTGAACAGGCTGAAAGAGAGAGAGAGGGGAAAGTTCTGGGGAAAAGTTTCTATACTGGTTGTGTTTTTCATTTAAGTTTTGAAAGATTATTTCCTCCCTCCTCAAAAGCCTCACAGGTGTTTGGTCTTCTGCCTAGCTTTTACAGGCTCTCAGAGACCTTTTTTCTATAAAGCGACTAACTACAGCTGTAGTGAGAATCCCAGGAGAACAGGTTGACAGGCAAGGCAGCATTTCATCAGCACAGAAGCTACATGAAAGCAAAAACTAATATCAGGTCAAAAAATACTGAAAATGCTAAAATGTCTTATGTTTGCCTGTACCTTATTCTCACATTTAATGCATTAAAAATCATGGACTTGCACTGTGCCTAATTTAGTTCTGAGTTGTTGTGCAGAAGAAGACATGAGATGCAGTATTCTTTTGTTAATCTGTGACAATTAGCAGTACTTTAACACAATATAACTACATATTTGATTCTAAAGGTCGGAGGTCAACATCTGAAGTTGTTTCTGTAAACATCACCAACTCAGGCACACCGTAACAGTTTCAGGGTCTTGTTCACCAATGATGGTAAAATGCAGCTGTAGGTGCGGTATCAGCTGTAATGCAGGTGTACAACAGGATCCACCAGGACGAGCTGGAAAATGTTGCTGGGAAGAGGGGCATCTACCTTGCTTAGCCTGCTTTATGAATGCATTTGCTCAATTTATTAATCCTTTGCTCAGAAAATCAGTCTGCACAGATGTTGACATCATTACTGCTCTGTACTATTCTCTTTGTACAGTAATAGACATCGAACAGTTTAATCTGAGCAGCAAATGCAGATATGCAGATTTTGGTCACTTAAGATTCTTATTATTAAAATTATTTTGTGTCATCACATGACTAAGATTTTGTCAAATTTGACGCGCTGCATTGTGGGATTGTGCACAAAAAGAAGTGTCTATGCTATGGGAACTGCAAATGGTGTCGTTAATACCTGCATAAATGTTAATTTTCACAGACTTGGTACCATTTCCAACATAATAAGCACGGTCATGTGATCAGTGAGCACATTAAACTAATAAGAACTACCCACTTATGAGGACTTCATAAAAAAGTAGCACTGTAATCTAGAAAATATATTTGATCTTGTTTGTAATGAAATACAGACCTCTGATGAATGGACCCAGTTTCATGCATAGTAAATAAATAATGTAAAATTATTTCAGAAAAAAAAATTCTACATACAACATGGGTGAGCACAGAAATAGTAAAGCTGGGGAAAGTCCACATGCTTGCTGAAAACACCCGAGCTGCACACCACCAAACAGATGCAATTACAGCATCTCACACCACCCACCATGTGTCAGAATAGTGCAATCCATCAGCTGCTCCGCTCACACTGTGAGCACGGGGAAAGAGCTAAAGATTCAACAGCAGCATTCTCAGATTTAGCAGAAACTTTGAAAACTTAATTGTAAATTGGTCTTAAATCTAATTGTGGGATTTACTTCCCCTCTCTGTGTGAAAGCCCACGCGTCCTCAGATGCCCAGAGAACAGTCCTGATTGGATGGTTTGCTCCTGTGGGGTTGCATCCGCCTGACCCCGGGCCCTGTGATTGGTCTGTTTTCTAATCAGAAGTGGCAGCCTGATTACACGGGTGGTCTGGGGAATAAAAAGCTACAGAGGAACCTTGGAGTCACCTTACACCGTAGGAGCCTGCTGAAACAAAATAGCTTGGTGTCAAGTTGGATGTATCCATGTCACTTGCCACCTACACACACACCTGAGAGAATCACTGCAGGTTCTGGAGGATGAATAGTACAAGGGAATCATGGTACAGCTTCTGTTTCATTAGGAGGTGGAGTCGATGAATCAACAAGCAATTTCTAGCCGGAGCGTTTAATGAGTTCAAGATCTCATTGCAAAGTGATGTGAATATAATTCTAACTGACATTTTTCTTCATCTAAATTTGGTTTGCTCACAGTGATGCAATACCCAGCAAGAGTTTTCTTGGCAGCTAGAGTGTGAACAAGCGAATTCGTGAACAATGACTTCTTAACAGTAAATTGTGCTACAAAGTTAAGGAAATGTTCTTCCTTAATACTTAAAGGACAATTAAAGCATTAAACACAAGCACAAATTAATATTGTCAGCTTCAGTTGGCTATCATGTTTATTTAAATCATTCTTTTCTTTCTTCTCTCTCCGTGTTTAACCCAGAACCCTGCTGAACATCACTTGCTGGATTCAGTGAGGGATTTTTCTTTAAAGAATAGGACTGGTAGAATTATGGCCCATTAATGGCACTATCAACAGCCATTTGCAACATCAATCACAACATATAAGAAATGTATCAAAATGTGAAATATATATATAAACAAACTCTTTTTTTTCTTTCTTTTATTTTCTTCTTCTTTTTTAATGTACTTAGTTATAGTATGGTATGTGTATAGTGCTATGGACCATTTTGTGTGTGTGTCTTGAATAAAGATGTGATGATGATGATGATACCAACCAGGTGATAGCTTGGTAATAAAAATGGGTATATCTGAGTAATAATAGACCAAAATGTATGTAGCAGGCTAAAAACAAAGGGTAATAATTGGGAATCACATTTAAGATGGCAACAAAGCAAAACTATGTATTAATGTCAAGTGATATTTTGGTAATCTTTTAACAATGAAGTGCAAAAATGGTAATATGGTGACAATAATGGGCTGATGATAATAAAAGAGATGATAATAATAATGTAATATAGGTTGATGTTTTAAAAATATTTTAGGCTACTATCAAAATAATACTAAACTACCCTTTTCTCTTTAATTTCAGTACAATTTGTAAACACAAAACACAACCAACAAATGAGATCCACAAACAAACCTATCTTGATCCACAAACAGAAATCAGTGATGTACTTGAAAAGCTGAATTTAAATGAATTGTGGGGTTCATATTCTATCTAGACTTTCAAAATAAGAGCTGATATGTGTCAGAACGTGCACATCATCTACTCTACGTCTAATACTGTGTGGACTCCATCATAACTTAAGTGCTGCATAATTATCCTCCTTTCATAGTTGGTTGGAGATATGATAGCTCTTCAGGGAGTATGTGAGCAGAGCAGAGGCATCACTTCACTTAAATTTTCATGGGCGCTGGTAAACACAACACAAAGGGTATGGCACGTACTCACAGCAGCACACACAAGGAAGTGGTCAGTCACATGCTTTTGGCCTGTCTGTTATTGAAGGCCGGGGTTGTGCAGCTACAGTCATCTCACGGGCCTATTTATGACGGTAGTTTGAAACAACAGCGGCCCACCTGGAGACCTGATCTAACTTATCCTGATGTGCCAGTGCTGCATAGCTGTGACTGAGTGAGCATCTGAAAAGAGAAGGTTGACAAGCTGATGTAAGAAATTTGATTAGTGGACAAAAAGGATAAGAAACCATTGTCCAGCTGACCATCAGGAGCACTGGGATGCTCAGTTGGCCACTTGAGCAGCCCATTTACAAGACCAAGAGAGATACCACATTATGCACTCGGCCATATTCTGGCTACACAAAAGGCACTATACGAATAAAATCTGATGGACTGATTGATTATGGAATTTAACAGACCCACACATTTGACCCTGTGAGCTTCCAAGTGACAGCAGTGTCAGACAGACATACTCTCTTAGACTTCCATTCTACCTGGGATCTGAAAAAACTCTCTTTTTCACTTCTCTCCTGACATTTCTAACTGGCTCCAGTGCTCACATTTCTAACACCACAAAGAAAAAAATCCACATCAGCAGGGTCTCTTTTGGCTCTGATATGTTAGTTTTGGCGATTGGACTTATAATGATATTGGAACAGTAAGTAAGGATTTAAGAGGGTGTTTTCCAATTAAATTATTTGTCTGAGCTCTTCTTTCCCCATTCATCTCTCCCAGGGTGCTGTGTGTGCGCGCGCGAGTGTGACAGAGAGAGCCCCTCCCCTTTACACTGTTTACAGTGGAGCAGTTACTATAGCAACCAGTGTGTGTGTGTGTTTGTGTTCAGAAGTGCATATGAAGTTAAGCTGCAGTGATAATGGCAGTTTGAAAATGCATTTTAAAGACTACATTAACATATATATCAGCATCCTCAGTGAAGCCTTGTGCAGCTTAAAGTGGAACAAGCAGTTTTTGAGCAGACATCCAACAGTATTTTGCGCCACAAAGAATCAGACATACTGCTTCTTATGGTGTTTCTGTGAAAACTGGCCACGTCTTTTATTTTCAACTTAAATTTTTAACAAATATGAAGCTTAAATTGTCACCAGATGATGTGGAGCATCTTTTGACAAACTTTGATCCTTCTACACTCTTTTTTGGAATCACAGTCTGAGTTGGGAGCATTATTTATTTAAAGTTTCAGCTCTGCATGGACTTTACAGCAGCTCTGGGCAGTGTGCTATTAGTTTTTTTGTTGTGTTTCAGCGATGTTATATATGTTATATATTTCTTTATAGTATTGAAATGTATGATAGGCTATAGTCTATGGGTGTAATGTGTGGAAGCCAAAATTTCAACTACATGTGCTCAATTATTCATTCTTTATGGACAGGTGCCCCATCTGGAAATACTGAACATTTCTTGTGCTATACAGGACGCCCTGTTAAAGAGACCTTGGGATTTTCTTGTTAAAATAAAGGTTGGTTAAAATTTTAAAAAACATGGTATTCTTCTCTTTGTACTGTTATAGACATCCAACTGTTTAATCTGAGCAGTACATTGACTCACCTCCATGTGGTAAGTTATTACTT
The DNA here is from genome assembly GCA_029875015.1 of Lepomis gibbosus. Lineage (NCBI taxonomy): Eukaryota > Metazoa > Chordata > Actinopteri > Centrarchiformes > Centrarchidae > Lepomis > Lepomis gibbosus. The sequence continues at coordinate 7,301 of JAPMOB010207652.1, forward strand.
TTTTTACATTTTGGCTAACTTATGTATAACATAATAACTCATGAACTTTGAGGGATGGCAAAAAAATTGCTCAGTGTGTTCCTAGGATGATGTCAAATCTGCTGATACAGACCACGCCGACCACACATTTCATCTAATCTTCACCTAACTTTGCACAAACTATCTTTAAAAGGACCCCAAACAAAACGTATTAGTCAATGTTTTGGTATCATTTGTCATTAGTCTGTAATTAGAAGTTGTGGCTTAACTCTTCAAAGCTACAGTATATATGATTGCAACCAAATCTGGGAATGTTTTATACAGTCACATTGCATAAGTGTGTAACAGTTCATACATTAAAACATGATATTTCTATCATTAAAATACTTACATACACATTTAAGAAAATCTGAATTGACCGTAGGTTGCATTGATGCAAACTTTTGTCCACATCAGTAGATCTGCTTAAAACATTTCAGCCCTGAAGGACGTGCTGGTGATTTTTGGGGACTTTTTGAAGTTTGGAAAGGTCTTGAAGTTTTCAACTGTTGTAATAAGCAATGTCCACTTTAATCAGTCATTACCAAACTGTATGCATCAACTGAGTAGAGACCAGAGCTTGACATTAGCACCAGTCAGTGGTGTAACACAAACCGCTTTCACACAGAGATTCCGCAATCAACGCGGAAAGAATGTCCGCCTACATGCCGCATTCGCTCGTTCATACTGAACAAAATACTGCGCCGTAATCCTACAACCATGTGTGCTTTCATGTGGCGCTCCGGTATTCTACGCCGCGGCTGCCATAGCGTAATAATTCTGGAAAATGGGGCAGTGTGAAAGCGCGTACAGTCACTCTTACAAGGCAGTTTGGAAAGTGGCATTCTTAGGGCTGCCCCCTAGAAGTCACAAGTCAACAAGACCCTGAGTCAACTAGCATTATGTCAGTCAATGGGAGCAACAGCATGCCAGGAGAAATGACAAGTTCAGTGAGCAAGGTGGGGGTGTACTAAGGAGCAAACTGTGACTGTAACCAACACATCAGCACTGGAAAATTCACTGTGCACTGCGTTGTACATAAACGTGTCAGATAACCCAGAACTGACAGTTACCAGGAAGAGATGTCTCCCCTCAAAGGCCTGTATCTCTACTGTAATAAGGTAACCATCCACTCACAATGGTGTAATCTCCAGCTCAACCGCTCTCAAGGGATCACAGAACCATTAACATTTTATTACCAGACCTTTGAGGTAACAATGATGAATTCCGTTTCATCAGCTTGTGCTTTAACACTTTGGCTCCCCGATGTCTTTTTAAAAGGCACTGCTCAATAGAGAGTATATGAGGTGCGTCCGCATATAAAATGTCACTATTAAAAATGCCCATAAAGAGAGCTTTCCCATGGTCCCTTGCAGCTGACATTTCTTCCTCTTCATCTCTTCGTCTTTGAGGCTGGCAGACCTTTTATACCCCCCCACATCATGCCCGAGTGAGGTGAAAAATGAAAGGCAACAGTGTCTTGCTCCTGGTGTGGGAGAGAAGGAAGTGGAGCAGAGCCGTGGAGCTCTCTTAAGAGGCCAGCTGATTGGCTGATGAGGCTATGCAAAGGCTCCTGGGAAGAGATGAGGGGAGTTAAAGGTAGCTCTTTGCTGCGTGCCGCTGGCTAAGGAGACATGGTGTTTAGATAAATGTGATTTGAGCCATTTAGACTGCATCAGGGGACAGGAAGTATGGGCTCACTAACTTATACACTTATACCATATATTTACGTCCTGCAATAGCACTGACTGCACATGCTCCAGTGCTACAACAAGCCGATTATCCTCCCCTGCCTGATCTGCATGGCTTATATTCTAACTACACCCTGCCAGAAGCTATATTCTAATTAAACTTGTTTTTACATGACTCTTTGAAAATTAAGTATGTTTTTCATCAGCTGTTTTTGGAAATTTAGTTTATTGCCATGAAAACTAAAGGCATGAAGTACAGGCATGCATGGTCCCAAGATGGACCAATCCTAATAATTAGTGATGCTTTGACTTTTCCTTTCATGCAAACATCCGGCTCCCAATTTTGGTTTTTAGTTGTACGTCTCACTGGATAGCCATGGCATTTTGCAAAAATATCCCCATGAGGAAGAGCTGGAATTGTTTTGGTGACTTTTCTTTTAGCTTTGGCTTACAACAAAATACCTGCAAAACAAATGGCATTACCAGTTTCAGCTGTACTTTCTAGTCTGTGATAAATGCACGCTAAACTATTTGGTGAGACAGTACAGTATAAGTACAGCAGAGCCACTAGCCTTAGTCTTTATCAACAAGTCCCATGAAAACAACCAATTCAACAAGCATGTCTCAATACTTTCTGACTTTACCGCTGTCTTTGGCTCTCAGGCCCAAGTCCATGGGTTCCTGCTGCAGAAATTGCTAATTTAATGAGACATATTTCTTGCTGTGTTGTTTCCATTACTGCTCAGATGGTCCCAGAGATGCTTGCCACCTTGCTGCCAGTGGTATTGTGCCAATTAGGGGTGGGAATTACCAAAGGCCCCAAGATAAAATATTATGTTGCAATTTGATATTATTGCGATTTTAAATATGTTGAAATTTATTGCAATTTGTTACCTTTTTCCAACTACCATTTAGGTCCCTAAAGTCAAACTTTGTCAACACCTGTTTATCTAAAAAGATACATTTCTCTGTTTGCTCATATCACTTATTCAGTCCGACATATGGTCCTGTTAAGTTTTCAAAAAAATCAATAGATTTTATTATTCTAGTACCAAAAAGTTAAAACTCCCACCAGCAATTTATATAATAAAATATTGATACTTGGCGTCTGTGTATCGATACAGTATTGCCATGGCAAATATCACAATACTACGCTGTCAAATTTTCCCTTAGCCCTAGTGCCAATATGTGCTCCTTCTTTCCTGTCTTCTATTTTACATTTATTTTATTTGAGTTATTGTTACAAATATTGTTTATTAATCTTTACATAAAGTGTGGAGTGGGTAGTGGTGTATTGGCGGGCCAGTCTGAGGCAAAACGTCCAGGGCCATTATGCACTCCTTGTCCATCCCTGCAGAGAAGTTACACTGTTAATTCATTTGGTGTTAAGCTACATGCTGTGAAACTCAACTTCTTGCACAGATTTTCCACATTAAAAACCTTCCAGTAGCAGCTGATCAGCCATGTTAGGCTTTTTTATGTGCAACATCTGCAGCAGTTCTGAGTAACTTAACAGCGAATGAAAAAACAGAGCAGCAGACTGACGAGTATAAAGTGATTCTGCCGATGGAAAAGGACATTAAACTAAATTCAACGTGTGAGAAATTATAATACAGGTCATATTGTCAATCTTCATCAAGGTTTTACCTGCCCTTTATTTGTTTGTACCAGCAGGGCTATTATTTTAGGCTGGGTTCGTATTTGAACATCAGCTATTACTGGATCCTTCATTGTTGTTCTATCTGCCAAGAACAACACTTTTCAAAATGTTTTTGCAGAAATGAGAATCATGATCTATCAGTGACGGTTAGATTGCAATAATACATCTATAACATTGGTCAGAATGTGTACAAGAAGGTTGAGACAAAGCCTTCTTACTCTAGAATTCTAGAGTAACAGATAATTTAGCTCATCAGTCATCACGCTGTCATCCCATGTTCAATCGATGCTAGCTGTCCAGGGTGAAGTCACATAGGCAAGGTGAGAACATCGGACACCCCAGAGCAGAACTGATGACCAGACAGAAGTGAGCCACCTTGCCTGCTGCACAGTCTTCTGTGAATTTCAGCTTCCATTTGCCAGAGTGTCCCTCAGCTCAGCAAAGCATCTGTCTCAATCAATGAGGCCAATAACCACAGGCTCCAGACAGCTTGTCTGTCTGCCACTGTGTTGTCTCTGACATTCACTCTGCCTCGCCGTCTGAAGTTACCAGCCGCTGAAAGCTCCCACTCAGCAGCGGGTCAGCCAGCAGAAATCATTATTAAAGGCTGCAGGCCGATAGCATCTCCACACAATGCACTATGTGTGGCAAACACGTACTCCTCTCTCACGGGGATAGAAAATCATGTGTGTGTATTGGCATTAGTGTCAAGTCATCAATCTGCCTCAAGCCAGTTCATAATTAAAATGTAAAACAAATAAAAAAAATCGAGGCACAAATTTACCTGGAGGTTTATGTGTCCACTCCATAAATTCCCCACACGCAGAGACATAATTAATTATCTTATAGTGAATAAAGAAAGGTAGGACTGATGGGAACATATGACGTGAAAAAGGCAGCCTGACAGCGATTTTTGATTAAACAAAACCCAGAGCTAGAAAGGTTGTCAGCTTGCAGGGTGGGCATGGAACACGTTCACCTTTGAGGCAGATGGCAGCTTTTGGAGCCTGTGAGATCCATCAGACAGACAGGATGGAAGACAGAAAGCTGCTGAGAAGAAGTGAGCAGAGAAAAGATAAATGCCTCCATGCTGGCTTTTGGCTCACTGACGCCCTCCCATCGCTTCTGCAGCAGTGGCTTCACAGCTGGGGAGGGAGCGGGACGGAGATGTGGAGAAGTACATGTGAGTACATCTTCTTTCCACTGAGGTGGAGTAAATCATTTTCTGGTAATCCCTGGAAAAGCTGTGACCAGTGGAAAAAGTCTAAGGGTATAGTAAGTGGTTCAGTCCCTACAGCCCAAATACAGCATGCACCTGTTTGACAGCAGATCAAACACATTATATGTGTAGACATATAAATATGTTAACATATAAATATCATACATTTAAAAAGCAGGTTTCAGTGAATTAAGTTTTTTTTAATGTGAACATGGGTTATGGGTCCATCATTTCAAATAATTATGTAACTATATAAAAAGTTTTCAGATTTTATTTCCACTGCATTTGCAATGAATTACTGGTGTTTTCAAGTGAGCTGGACATTTCTCTACAGGGAGAACAGTTCCACGAGTTTCTAGTGATAACTGAGATGAAGATTGGATATTTACTCTGGTTTAAATTGAGCTTCTTTTTTGAAGGACATTTCTATTTACCCTTTAATTAGTTTCAAATTACAAAAAAACTACCAGACTGCATTGTAAATCTATGTATTTAGAGCTGTCAGTCAATTATTCCCACTTCCTCTCCTCAGGCCTTTGTTCAGCTCCAGTTATAAGACAACAAATTAAAAATGCATCTGTTCTTCTCAGTTTTGGCCTCTAAATAACACTAAATGCTGAGGAAAACAAAGCTTAGGAAACAAATCACACTTGAAATCATGTAATAACTCTAGCACGAACAAAGTAGCAGAAATGTAAAGAGGGCAGTTTTTTTGTTGCCTGTTTCTCTCAATGCTCATTCATTTTGAATCTAAGTGTAACATATCACACACTAAGCTCATCAGACATTTGACCCCACATAGAGCTTTGTAACGTGAAATATTGCACGGAATTTTACATTATTGATATTAGGACATTTTAATTGTTTATTAATGTGCAGATGAACACAGTATTATTCCTCCCAAGGTGAAAAACACCACATAATGTGTATTTCTTGGTATTTTTAAAGAAGGTTTTGAAAGAAAGCTATATATATATTCTCTATCGAAACATGCTGAGCAAATATCAATAAAGAGTAGACAGTAGTGAAGCTGGTGAGAGCTTGGCTTCTCACTGGGGCAATTAGCTAAGTGCAAAACAAGGCCGCCCCGGCACTCTGAGCAGCTGGCCACGGGATGAAAGGAAACAATCTCACCTAACATCCCGATCGATATGTGTGTTCTCTGGTTGGCCATGTCCCACAGCCATTATTACACACACACATCACCGTCGGGTTGAAGTACATTTGACCCACACCCCTCCAAAGTCAAATAAAAGATCATCCTGGTGTGCTCTCACTTCAGTGGGCTGACTAATGGATTAACAATTCATGTAACAACATCTTGGAAGTGATTATATAATCAGCCTTCCATTGGCACGCATGTTCTCACAACAAAGTAAGCAAAAAATAATTTTAAAAGATTTCAATACAACTTACAATTAACATGAGGACGTTCCAATGCTTTATTCCTTAAATATAAACCGTGGTACTAAATACAATGACTCACTTGAAACATTTAAATTTGCAGAAAGTAAGTCAGTAACTGAAGTTGACCAATCAGCATGTGGGACGGTAGTGCAACAAAAATGATTAGCCTTGGGAAATGAAAGGATGGAAAAGTCATCCCACCGCAGGGGACGGGGTCATCACTCTTTAATCCTCAGGAATTTTGTTTAGAAAAGTGAAATGTTCTAAAAGTCTTAAAGCCAAGTCAATAATCCTGCTCAGATCAGTATGATCAAGATACTTGCCAACCTCCAGATATGACAGCCTTAATTTTGACCAAACCTGAACATGTATTGGGGAGTCTTCCCCCACAGAATCTATGTCAAACCAGAGACGGTATGTCTTTTAATTCTAGAGAATGTACGGAATATTAAAGTTCATAATAAGCAAGAGCTTAGATTTTCCTTTGGCAATGGAGGAGCCACTTAATTAGGTGGGGGGTCTGGGACTCCTCCTCCCCCATCAAATTTTTAGCATTAAACGGTTAGTTTCCTGCATTCTGCACCAATTCTTGCCTTTTTCTGCATCAATTTTTGATGTTTTTATCTAAGCTATGTCAACAGAAACCCAAACCTCAGGCAGCAGGTGACAATATAAAATATAAAATATACCAGTATATAATTCAGTAGGTGTTCAGTAGGTTTTCAAGCATTATGTAGGCCTATTTCTTTTTCTTTCATGATTTAGTCTTTCCTCCTCTCTGTGTCTTTGTTTGGGGAAGTTATTCCTTAAATACAGCACCTTTTCACCTCAAGGATAAATTAATTAATTTTAATTCAGTTAGAAACTCCTGGACTGAATGTTCTATCCCACACAGCTGTGTAATCTGACATGTGCAGAAAGATTTCTTAAAACGTCATCATTTAATTACAATTGTCACAATGTTTTTCAAAATCTCCCTGTTCATTACTTGCTCTGCTGATGTGAATAGAATCGAATCCCAGACACAGAACCCGTTTGGGACTGTATAAGTTAGATGGGACCTGATTAAAACACTTCACCACAAATCCACATACGTTAACTTGAGCGGCTCTGTTCAGCTCACATTCCCTACAGAGCAAGACTGTGCTTTGGATTATATATTTTTATATTGCAAACCCGTACCAGCTACGTTACCTGATCACAAACTGTCTGCAACTCACTGTGCGAGAGCGGGTTCGCTTGATTCTCGTCACAGCGGCCGCCGGTGTCGCATCAGCTGAGCGGAGTGTCATCTGGTCGAGTCGACGCTATCTGTTAGGCTGTAGGCTAGTAGTTTTTCCAGTGCGCAAGAAAATTGATGTATGCCGTAAGGGCGTATGAAAAGTGTTTGTTGTTGCACTAGACTATGAACAGGGCTTTGTAAATTCCTGTAAAATCACAAGGAGGTTTTATTATTTTAAATTTACTCTTATGATAAAAAACTAACAAGTTGCCAACTTTGCTAACACAGCCAAACATCAAACAAGTGCGACATAGACCTAGCAGTATTACTTACTAGTCCAACTATGTACACATGCCAACTCTGTCTAGCAGCGTTTAGTTTCACAAAGCTCTCACCAATGTCAGCCAGTCTCTTGCTTGGCTCCACTTGGTGCCGCTCTTTAACTGCAGCAGCATATTGTTGTTTGAAACTTAGATGGCAAGCTAGCCAACAAAGCTAGACAGCAACCGATGCAAGAGCATCCAATCATGTTAAGACATTGCTCGCGTCAACATGATACTTAGCTAATAAGTTATTACTGATTAGTCCAACAGAAAGAAGGCCAGCTCTGCATCTGTCCTGCATCCTTCAGCTCTTTTAGCTCACGGCAACAAGTAAAAGATAGACTGATATTTTAGTCTTTTCCAGTCTCTTGCTCGTCACTCTCAATTTCTCTTCCTTACTTCCTCCAACATCTTCTTCAGTCTCTTCTCAGCCTCTGCCATGTTATCCCTACTGAGAATAACGAGCTAGCTTCTTTCAAGGAACTCTTGAGGCCATTCTTGCTTTAGATGTCCTCCCCTGGATTTTAGTGTTACAATACCAGACGTCAGAGGCCAGAGTGGTAATGACAGAGACGCCATTCTCCATATTACGTGTCAGTTTACCGTCAAAAAGTATTTGAAGCTCTTATTTTAAGTCAAAAATACTACATGATATTGCCTAAATACAGAGCTGGAATCAGTGGTGAGCCTTGCTTACCACTTGCTTGCTTACTGACTGGAAGCAGTGGGAAACAGGTAGCATGGCTGAGTCCAAAGTGTAAAAATTCACATGATAACATTTCTAAATCTTGTTTAGTTTTTTACACACTCAAAGTGAAATGTAAAAATGACAAAGGGAAGTTATGTGTTGGAACTATTTCATGGTGAACAATAGCTGTGGTGCAGTGACGTTGTACAGGCTCCTGGAGATTCTTTTACTCCTAGCACTAAGTCCATAGGCTAACCACATCCTAAATCATCTCTCTGACACTTTAGCCCCAGGTTTCGCCACTGAGGCTACATAAAAGTTCTACTACCATATTAGTGAAAACTGCTGGGGCTGTATGCAAGCCTGGGAGTAAGCTCATGGCTCAAAAAAGAACTTTTGGGTTTAAAAAATCAGCAATCATCAAATCTACAGTTTTATTTGTGAATATTCACCTACAACAATGCAAGAATTGAATATTAATCAAGGATAAGAGAGCAAAGCACAGCAGTAAAGATGAAAATCAACATTATCTGTCCTAAATCAAGTATCTACCAAGAAAAGTGATTTTAAGTAGGGTTACTTTAATAACATTATAACAAATATTTATATAGATGTAAATGTATGACAATCATACAGACTTCTTTTATACTGCCATTTATTATAGAAAGTACAGTAATCAGTTTCCTCGTAATATGTAATTTTCTAGAATGATATCGATCAATGCAGAAACTGTTTTTATTATTGGTTAAAAAAAGTTTTCCAAATAAACTTCTGTAACCAAACCTACAATGCTTTTCTTTTCACTCTCTGAAAGAAAGCGAATTAGCTTATTGGGTTAAAAAGTTGTGTATCATCAGCATGCAGTATGTAGTTCTGCAACCCACCTCCAGTTTTCTTCTAATTATTTCATTTTTGTTGTTTTATATTGTATTTCTCCATTTGTATTTTACAATGTTGCGCTACATTTCCATGCCCATCGGCTCATTAGCAAAGGTGTATGTAAACCCTTTGAGTTCTACCTTAAGAGGAGTCAGTGAAGAATCTACAGGGTTTCTCTCATTTGCTTCGACAAATGCAAATCTATCCGTGATGAATTACTGCTATTATTATAATTGGTACAAACCTCCATTTAACAGTCTTTTTTTCAAAGAGGGTGTCTAGTGTGTGTGTGTGTGTGTGTGTGTGTGTGTGTGTGTGTAGAAGCCTAAGCATGTTTCCAAGGTGAGGACACGGTGTGCTGTGTTCATCAATCATGCTTTTAGAAACCATTACCGTCTGTCTCTGTAACCTCATGGGAACATGTAGGATGGGAGAGTCAGACACTCAAGGCTGAACATCCAACTTCACCACACTGCATGTGTGTTCATGCTATCTGTTATACTGTGTGTGTGTGTGTGTGTGTGTGTGTGTCTGTTTGTGTGTGTATTTGTTTAGCAGTGTTTGTAGTATCCATGCAGGCTGTAAAGCAAATATCCCTTTTTGACTAAAGGAAAAAAAGGAAGATGTCAAGAATTAATGCTGAAAAAAGAAATGTATTGTGTCATACACCTTCTTCAGGATGCAGGCAATCATGAAAGATTCAATTAAAATAGACAATTATAACAAAGAGACAAAAGGATTCCTTCAGTAGGTCATCCCTATACTTTCATACAAGAAAACAAGTCTTTATGTTCCGTCTCCAGGTGCCTAATGTTAGAGATGGACATTGCTGGGTATGTTTGTGTGGTACACCAGTGGATCATGTTTTTGCTTTGTTTTTAATCTGTTTAGTGTCTAAAACACAGAGGTGTGTTCAAGTGTCAAACGAAGGGGTCAGGGTGCTGATCATCCTGTCAGGCAGACACGTTCAGAGAGTTGAATCCAGCCACTTATGGAGTAGGTAAAGTAAAGATAATTTATACCGCTGTGCAGCAATCATTTATAAGCCTCTTTGCTCAATACACTATATTTCATTAATGTTGATTTAGTTAAAGCTTCTGGTTATAAAATAGATCCAGTATCTAGGGGTTACTTGAATGTTTGAAGGTCATCATTGAATGGTATGAATTCAATGATATTATTGTTTAAATGTCATCTAACAGGCTCCCTGAAGAGACAGAGAGAGAGAGAGAGAGAGAGGGAAAATGCACATGGGCGAGTGGGCGAGCGGGAGCGTACATGGAGGTGGAGATGTGAAACAAAAACTCTTCTTCCAGTTGTCGCACTGAGTACAGTTGCCTGTGTAGTTGCTTTGCTTGCTTTTTGTTGTACTGTAAAATATTCTGAAATCTCCTCCCGGCACCACCTTTGCTTTCCAGCATTCCTAAAAACAACAACAGCATTTCTCATTCGTTCAGATAATTAAGGAACAGTTCCACATTTTGTGAATCATGCTCATTCGTTATTATAATTTCAGGAAGCGAGGAATAATTCAACATCTTGGGAAATTTGTTTATTTGCTTTCTTTTCATAATGGAGAGGTAAGTCTCATGACTGCAGGTTAAGTATGGGGCTGGAGTCAGGATCTGGTAAGACTAACGAACAGTTCTTACCTAAGTTTAAAAATACACTTACCAACACCGCTAAAGCTCACTCACACAGATTTGGTTTGTTTAATATGTAAAGGTACAGAAATGTAAGAAACAACAGTTTGTGATTTTAAATGGAATTATGTGCTGGAACAACTTCAGTTATTGTCATTTTAACATTTCTTCCTCATCTACGAATTTAACATGCTTTGGTTTCTTTTAACCAAAGCCACTATTTCAGCCAGAAGTAACAAGTTTTATTTTTGAAATGCATTACAATGAATTTAGAAGTTACTGATTAGAATAAGTGTCTGATCGAAAAGCATGTCAGAATAAAAACGACGCTGGTGACATGATCAGACTTTTAGTATCCCCAAAAATTCTATATGCACATTTGTAAAAAACAAACAAACATCTGCACTTGGTTGCAGTAATGAAGTGAAGTGTGTCTTGCCTCCGTTTCACACTGTCTCTGTGATTGGCTTTCAGAGCTATGAGATCGGTGATGTGACTCGTTTAGAGGACAATTAGAGGATAATTAATCACCAAACCCCCTGATTTATATTCCACTTCACATGGCCCTTTTGCACGCGCTGTCACCAGCACTGCCACTGGTTCTATAATTAGGTAGCGCTGACACCAAAATAGTAAGTTAGATAGAGGCCTATGTCGGGGCATCACATCAGAAATTGCTAATAGGCTTTGGTTAGTTTTGGAAATCAATTACATAAGACGTGCAGTGTTGTTAAGACAGGAGGAGTCAGTGTTCTCTCGCTGTGCTGCAGTTTTGCAGCCGCAGTCGAAAGATGCAATAAAGCCTGATGCAGCTACTCCATGTTATGATTTTACTGTAAAATGAGAAACTTCCTAGGTGGTTTGCACCTCTGATTTGAAAGCAGTAGGAGTATGGTGTGTGTGTGTAGCTGCTGTGTGAAATCTCCATGTCTCTATGCTTTTTTTGTTCCTTAAAACACAAAACGGGATCACACAAAACAAAGAGAGATGAAAACTAGGGAAAAAATACTTTTCAAAAAGCCAGCGGTGTTTCTTTGTGAAGGCACTTTCTTTATAAGCGTGCTGATGACAGTGTTTCCTGTCGTCAGCATGCTCCCTCATTTTCCGTTGGTATTTCTATGTTCTTTCTTTCCTCCATTGTGTCCAGCTGTTCATGTTGTGTTCAGACGTTCACATCCCTGCAACTGCTGAGGAAGCCTGTGGGCTGTGTCCTAGAATTTAAAACAAGAGAAAACCATATTTGCAACAATCAATATTGTTTCTTTAGCGTGCTCTTTGTTCTCTGTGACAGCGCCTTGGCAGTCTCAACCAGCCGGCTTTACATAAATGTGGGTTCTATGGTCTGAAAACAAAGATGATGCTGGCTGGGATAAAAAGCACAGGGCTATGTGGGAGTGACCCCTGAGGCAAAACGCAACAATTGTTCCATGAAGTGCTACAGTTTACAGCCTTATTGCCGAAAGCGGCTGGATCGGCGACCTAGATGCAAATGAAATAAATCTAGATGAGAGCGGTACCTGTGGAGGGGTCAGGTGCTCGCAGCAGCAAAAGTAATGATGAACATCCGAGATTAAGAAAATATGCAATCAGGTATGATGTATTAAACAACAAAAATGTGAAAAAGATGAACTTATACTAATCCCATTAAACTCCATTAAATAACTGGAAACTGTAAAGACAGTATAATATCACATGAAATCATGAGGAACAAAACGTTGTGAGAACTAATAAAGTCAGTAAACAATATGTAGAAATACAAATCCATATAATTAATAAAGTCAGCAGAGGAAAACAGCTGTGTAAGGTTCACAACAACATCCGCATAATCACATTGCACAGATCTGAATGGAATACGTGCAGACTGTAATGAAATGAACATCAGTGGCTCGTACAAACCTGTTTCATATTGGAATAGCTGATAATGCTGCTACTGCTGACAAAAAATAACAAATGAATCTTTTCTGCAAAGATGTTTTTTTAAAGTTTGGTACGCTCTCCACTAGTGCATACTGGTTCCACCAAACAGCAGCAGCCCCACACAGCAATCCAGACAATGACAAAGCTCACATTCTCTTCTTGGCTTTTATTCCAAGCCAGTGAGTCTACAGCCAGGCTAGCAGCTCTGTAGGACTGTTTTCAGGCACAGTGATGTTTTAGGCCTGTGGCTGGGTTTGGCTGAATATTTAACATTTATTATTTATAGAGTTTTAATTTTTAAATAACAATAATTTATAAATACTGTAAATTATTACGGATGTTGTTTCTTTAATACACCCTACCAATGATAAGATAATGATATATGAGAAATATATCATTCAGTTCTCTTCCCAGTTACAATAACATCACAAAGAGTACGGTCTAACTGTTGTTGAATTGAATTGAATAGAATTGTATTGAAGCCTTTCCTCACCAGAAAAATAGCCGTGTAGGTTGATCATTGTAAAGCTTAGTACAACCCATATTTGTCTTTTTTTGTTAGGCCTCAACCTGCAGTGGCAGAAGAAGTCAGGTGACGTAGTATAAAGAGCAACAAAGTCAATGGAGGGAGGTGCTGGGGTGGATGGATATTTCAAGTAAAGTCAGGACTTTCACTCAGGAGACTGAGGTCACATTTTTATACAGCACTTTTCAAAACAAGCTTTGCAAGGTTAAAACATTTTAGGACTGCAATGAGGCATATAAAATCAGACAATTAAAATATCCATCCATCATCAATGGCTTATCCTGCGTACTTATACTGCGTATTGTCCCTCAATTAAAATAAAGCATAAAAATGGTATCAAATGCACAACAATAATAAAAGGTAAAACAATAATAGTATAATTAAGCTGCATTATTAAAATGCTTTTTGTTGAGTTTTGAGAGTTGATTTAAATTATGTCACTGATTCTGCAGCCTCAGATCTTCAGGCAGGGAGTTCAGAGCTGAGGGGCTCTGACTAACGTTTAGTCCAGAGCCAGGACTTAGGAACAGCCAGCAGATGCTTGCCCTGCTCTCTCATTTGTTAAGCTCTGCTTTTAACAATTACTAGAAGGAAAGACAAAAATCAGTTGTGTTTTGTACAAGCTGAAGGTGTGAGATTGTTTGGCTTAACCATGAATACAATAAATACAGTAATCTAACACGCAGCACCATAAGTATATGCTGATATGCGCAAGAAGGAAAAAAGCCCCTATTCAAAGGAATGTTGCAGAAAGCTGTCTGTGGAGCCATTTCTTTGTCTCAATTAAGCTTCAATAATGACTGAGATGTATCCGAGCATGCATGTTAAATTAAACCCAGTGTTCTATTACAAAATATGATTTCCAGCAGTAATTGAGAGTGGATAGTCAGAGATTGGCTCAATTAACTGTGTCAAATGATCAATCTGTGGACGCAGTTCCAGCCACAGTTTTATGAGAAATCAGATGCTGATCTGAAACACAGGGCTGTAGTTTCAATCAAAGAGTCCCAGAAAACGTATGAAAAGTAGTTTTCAGCACAGAACACAGAAAACGTGACAACATCAAGGTACATTGAGTGTGATGTTAATGGACAGTATTGTCCCACTAATACAAGGGGTTGTACCAGAACAGGTTTAATTTACATGGTTTAATTTTCAAAAAACACCATATTTTTCTCATACTGCACATTGCTGCAGCTCCTCTTTTCAGCCTGTCTGTTGATCAAAATCAAAGCCTTCAGACTGCGGCAAGGGCATTAACGGCCCTGACTGCAACCGCAACCTAGCAGATGGTAAAAGTTATTACCAGTCCACAACCACACAGCATCATTGTTCCACATCTTACCATCAGGACTGAACGTTGAACTGTTGCTGGTGTTCTGACGATCTATGCTGCCTTGCTGAAA
>JAPMOB010207653.1:5361-26144 GCA_029875015.1 Lepomis gibbosus
GGCTTTGAGTGACTTTTAGGGGAAGACAGACACACAGAAAGGACATCATGGGACCATGGGTGATTTTACCTTGTAGGTGGTCTCTGTGAGGGACAGCCTGCAGAACAATAGTTTGACCAGAAGGTAAACAGAGCGATGCAGGGACAAAAAGATTAACAAAACTCCCAGAGCTAAAATGACTCAGACTACCAAAGTTTTTGTGTTAAAAAACACACTACAAACAAATACTGCAGGTTAAATATCCAAAACTCACATTGTGTTTACCAAATGTTCTGTCACTGCTGTCAGTAAATAGTCCAAGAAACCAGTAAAAATGGACAGCTTTGCATATGCTTATGTCAATTTATTAAAAACTAGACCAAAGCTGACTTACCTTTAAAGACAAAAAGATTCATTTCAGTACTTTTCAATACCTTCTGAAATCTGCTGAGCAGAAGTAAAACTTAAGACTAAAAATGCAACTCAAAGTAACAGGAAATACTGCAGATGGATTGGATTTTGCAATGTTTTTACAAAGTTTACAAAATACATATCCTGTCAATTCCAAAAAAGACCATTTCATATTTTCTTAAAAAAGGGGGGGTAATATTGCACTCTGGATCCAAGGTGGTAAAGACGCAGGGTATGTCTTTTCGCTAACCGAATCACCCAGATGCCCCCAGTTAATGTCCTTAACCCTTCCCATCATCTCATCATCCGCCGACTCACCAACTACTTAACCCCAGCAGCCACTGACCCCCACCACTGACTCTGAGACAGATAATTCTGCTAACCATTTTAGGAGGCCTAGTGGAGCTTTTGTAGGCTTAGAGCGTCAAAGTCTACACAATAGGCTGATTGTTTAAATAAGATGACCTGGGAATGATTAACAGGATGTTTAGAACCAAGGCAAACTAGATCTAACAAAGCAATTAGCCAATTAGTGACACTGTTCACTTGACTTCGGGGAGCAAAAATTGAGATGGAACTTCAGAAACATAAACAGCTGATTTATAAACAATCAAATACATAATAACTTATACTTCTTCCAGCACTATAAAAAAGATCCTTTGTTCCAGAGAAAATGTTTTTAGATCCAGCTAAAAGTCCTTAAAAAAAAGGCCTTAAAATACTTAAGTGTCTTTGTACAGCCCTTGCACAGTCACAGCCCCTGAGGATATGGGTCACAGTCCTAGGTCTGCAGTGTGGGAAATCTGTGTCTCTGTCAGTGCGGCTGCATGGCCATGATAACATTCCTAAACTAACCGCACTGTCGCAACAGCATGCTGGGTCACGCTCAATTCCTGTTTATAACACAGTTGAGACACTGTTGCAGCAGTGTAATGAATCATATTCTCTCTGGATTGTTTCAATTCGCTAAGCTCACGGGTTTCACAATTGGCATAACAGGTTACACACAGTTAAGAACTGATACTGTGCCTTTAAGCAGCACTATATGGTAGCAGCAGACTGGAAACAAAGAAAAAGTACACAGCAAAAGCAACCTCACATTGGATAGAATACCAGCAGAAACTACCACATATTGTTAATGTTGACACCTAACATTTTAAAATGACCGAACAATAAGGATGTGACATTATTGGATATGATGGTGTCACGATAAAGCACTGCGAGAGATTACATCAGTTTGCACAATGCAGAGAAACTAGGACCATGTGCTATCAAGCCCAGCCAGGCTTTGGTTTAGTCATTTTACAAGGATTTGCAGGGATCTATCAGGATAAAGATATTCAGTGTGTTTAGATCTAGTTGAAAATGATTAAAGTTGACACCAGTTATCATAGACACCTCTCACATTTGATAGAAGGTTGGAAATTGTGTGCACTGCTAAGCAGAAAAAAAATACAATACACATTACACTCACCCACACAGAGTGAGATGGATTATAGATTAGGATTATATCGATAATTTGGCATCTAGCTTCAGATATGGACTTCAAACCCTTGTAAGTTGTTTGACACAGGCGAATCAACCGTGCAGCATGCTACATGTGCATACTGCAAAGTTGAATAAGTGGTCGAGAGATGGTTGAGGATGCATGGGAATACATGTGAATATAGTGTATGAGCACAATATTTTCCTGACTAATCTCATATAAATGCATCATTCACACAAGCTTTTACAGCTTTCTACTTGTGATCTGATCATCAAATATGCCTTGTTGAGTGTGAGAAGTGTGAGGCTCACTTACTGATATCTTATCAAGGAGCCCATCTTTCCGCTATCTTTTACTCCCCCACACTTCCTCCTGCACTTCCCCTGAAGCTCATTAGATTAACAGCAAGTCTCAATATATAGATATATCGATATAAATATATATGTTTCTTTTCTAACTGTGGTGAGAATGTTAACCGAAATGTTTCAAGGCCTTACAAGCTGCAAAGCTGTAAACACAGACTGAACATGAGATAAGACACACTACGTGTGACTTGCTTCTATCACCTTCACATCTCTGATTAAAGCTTCTAAGTCTGTCTACTTGGCATTAAGATAATACTATGAGCCGCTTTTTGTAGCTTTGGTGTCACCTAAGACAAAAAGAGTGATCTGTCAGAATGGGTTTCATCTATAAATAAATAAATAAATAAATGGGGGAAATACTGCACAAGAACATTTTTGAGATAAAAAAAAGTTCAAGTAAATGCACTAAAGGATTCATCGGAGTAAGTGGGAGTGGCAGATCTGTGGCTTCATGCGTTTTGATCCCTTATATGCCTCTGTATACTTACTGGGCCCTCTCTAACATCTGCCGGGAATTATGTTACCACATCACACGCAGTCACACACATACTGTACACATCTGTAAATATATCTGTTTATATTGCCAAGTCTTTATGTGGCATGTGCTGTATGGAAACTTCTTTCTGTATGCGAGTGAAAGCTGTGTTGTCTGAGTGCATTTTTTCCACTATAACCGAAGAGGTAAAATCCACCACTGTCTGAATACAGACCACCCCAGCACAGGTGTAAAGGAACAAGGAAACAGGGTGTACATCTTTATTTATATCAACACTTTTAAACAACCATAACCACAAGCAAAAAGAGGAACAAGTGATATCTGACTTTGCAGTTTTTTCAGCAGATAGAAATCTTACCTGATAGTAGGCTTTAATCTGCCTGGTGAGAATAGAGAGGTTCTGGATGCGCAGTGTGGGGTCATTGTTCACTTTCTTGTTGGTCCTCTGCACCGTGGCCTTAGGATTTCTGTTAGGAAAAAATGGCAACACAGTCATGTTAATTGCTGTTTGGAGAAAAGATAAATGTCAGTTGATGATGCGGACAGACATTTTAAAATGGATGCTTCTCACTGCATGCCACTGGGTTGTTTGAAACATCTGTGTTTCAGTTTGACATTATGTTGCTCTATGTGATATAGCGGTTGTGTGTTTGGCTAAAACATTTGCAGCATAGTGACAATGGACCCTTGTTCAAGTTCCATGACCATGTAAAGAAAACACAGACCCAGACCCAAATAAAAACACACACAGCTCCTTAAATCTGGTGGCACTAGCATTCAGACAGTGTCTCCAGCCTTTAAATCAAATTTAAAATAATAAGTGAAATCCAACTCAAACTTTATCATGAAGCATTTTCAGGCTACGTTACCACAGATATATTTCCTGAACATGAGACCCTCTGATTGGACTTCAAACAACTGAGAAGGATTCCATTATCAAGGTTAAGGAAGTAAACATTAATCTGAGCACAAATACACAGTGTTGTATTTTAGCAATGACAGCCGTGATTCCCACATCTTTTCAAAGAGGAAAAACATCTTCTCAGTGCTTGCAGAATAGAAGGCGTGTGTTGCTCAAGGGACATTTAAAAAAGGGCATGCATGACGACTGATGTTATCACAGGTGTCAACATGTTTCAGTGAGCCTCATTGACATTCCACAAATTCACACAGTACCACCTCCCCAGCCGCTGTAATCTATCCAAACAACTATTTGCATATGTTAGGGAAATTAACTTAAAATATACAAACCCTAATTTTATCTCAAACCTATTTTAAACTACATTTACAGACTAGATTATTGGTGTAACTAACTTATTTTCTTGGGTATCTGTGTCTGTGTTTCTGAATGCTTGGCATGCCAACTATCTTCCAGCCCCATGATGAGTACTAATCAGTAATCCATGCATTACCAGCTAATTACTTTTCAATGTTTTAACTGTAAAGTTAACGTGTTAGGGCTTCTTAACTGCTACCTTTGATAGCATGTGTGTAGTATTGATTAAAAGCTTGTTGAAATTGCAGTTTTTGTATATAATTAAGTTTAAACAGAGTAATACTGTGCAAGACCTGTGGCTTTAACTTGATATCTACTGATCCCCTGAGGGAAATTCGGATATTCTACCCTCCCCTCTTCACAGAACATGGTGATAAACCGGCAACCCTATGAGGTGATGCGTGTCTCCAGCAATGTAGTTGAGGAATGCTTTGAAAGAGTGGATACATGCTGTCATACGCCGCTGGCTTCAAAAATCAATGTAAGGCAGTTGGATTTGGCTTGCTTACTCAGGTCACTAAATATTCTACTTCAGCTCTTTTGTGTTATTGCTCTGGATAAACCGTTCTCCTCTGTTGACCACAGCTTGAAAAAAGCAGCGATTTCAAAACTAAGAAAGAATAGTATTCTCACTTCTTATTCAGTCTCAATGATGAACTTTAAACTTAACCTATTCTGCAGTTGAAATTGGAGTTTTATTTTCCAGGCTTGATTATTTAACATAGACGTCACAGAAGAGAGGCTTACTTAATAACACCCTAATCTCATCATGTATGAGTTTGGGCTGGACAACACTAACACTAACAATTAAAGTAAAATAATCGCAATATAATTTCTTTCAATAATATAACAAATGTTCAATAAATGTTTGATTTTATCTTATTTTTTAATTTTGTTGAGGAAAAAGGACTGAAAAGGTTTTTACTTAATTTTATTGACAAAGATTTTATTAGACTTGTTTTGAATGTTCTACCTCAGATTTGTGAATCGATCCACTGTTTTGCATCAAGTGTTGACCATAAAAAAACCATCAGGTTTCTTCAACTTTCACTCAGGAGCAAAATTCAGCCTTAAAACTCGAAAGAAATAACCATTTGATACTTATCGTGATAATTATCGATATCAAAAAACATGACATTTTTTATCATGATAACATATTTGGCCATTTCGTACAGCCCTAGTATGAGATATGATCCTCCAAAGAAAGAGGTGGATTATGCCTTTTGGCTTTTTCCTTCTCCTTTATTGAGGGTTTGTTTTTGTGCATGTAACAGGTCTGCAAAGTGGAAAAAGCACAAAGTACACCCCAAAGGGAGTTTCCATCACCCACAGAAAACACTGCTTTGAACTGCCTGAAAACATTTACATTTACTCATTTGGCAGACGCTTTTATCCAAAGCAGCTCATTTGTAGTCCAGCCATTTTTCACTGACCCGCACTTCTCTGGTTCTGATTGGCTAGTAGTACTTAACTAGAAATTGCACATGTGCAACTACCAACAAAGACCATGTAGAGGCTAGATGTATCACTCCGTAGCTAAAACGAAGCCATCAACACACAGTGTGAAAAAAGGAGCTGTAGCAATGTGCAGTATAAAAATATGGTGTTTTTTGAAAATTAAACCATGTAAACATGTTCTAGTACAACCCCTAAATAAGATTTTGAACCTGAAAATGAGTATAATATCAGAAATTAAATTAATAAATAATTAATAATGTAAAATGTTGTGGCACACTTGACACATTTTACAATCAGTGTTATCCTTCATCTACCACGCATCGAGCCCAAGAGGGAAAAGTAGTAAAATCCTACTCACCCTCCCTTAAAAAAAAACAACAACAACAACAACAAAAAATAACCCTGTAATTAATTTATGATGCATTTGCCTTGGGATTGTCTGGCAAAACAACACTACTCATGTACTTGAGATTCTTAGAGCCTTACATCAACACTGTTAAAGGGCAGCCCTCTTTTTCATGATATGCACTTCAGACTTCAAAGCATGTACATCACATGACCTATATATGAGGGTCAACATGCCTTGAGTAGGGGGAGGAGAGTCCTGGCTGCTTGTGAATGTATGCATGCATGCAGTGTGTAGCACATGTGTAGTCATGCATGTGTCATTTATGCATCTGTGCTCTTGCACTGCAGAACAGCACAACCACGTCTTGTGTCTGGTAAGGGCAAACAGCTCAATAAAGCTGAATCCTGACATATCATAAAGACAGCATATATATTTATATATGCTTATATATTCTATATATTATCTGTCTTCTTCTGTTTGAGAGAGTAGGTCAAAGGTGAAGGATTTTCTATCCTACTCACGGATAATCAGACCATGCTGCTGCCCCGTTTCTAAATTAACATATATATTTTTCACATAAAACCAAAACGTAGGAACCTGCTTTCTACCCAAGTTATAATCACTTTACTCAAATGTACAAGTTGATGACAAAAAAAGTGTCACCAAGCATCAGCTGGAGTTTATAGCTTAACTTTAAAAAATATGTATTTTAATAAAGCACAATTCTTATGTTAAACCAAGAAAAAGAATTCCTGTCTCTTAAATCCAGCTGCAGTGTGGATGTGTTAATTAGTCTTTTGATCAGCCTCCGCCCTAATACACACACACACACACACGCTAATCAGAAGGACACAGGGTTCTTTTTAATACTGGTCTAAATGAACAATCAAGTGATCTGCCCATCTCCCCCCTCCAAACGCACACGCACACCCCAGAGGTCCATAGTAGGGGGTCTATTTAACCCGTTAATTGAAAAGCACAAAGGAGGCTGTAATCTTGTCAGGGCGAGGAGGGTGACGAGGTGAATGAGGGGTGTGTGTGTGTGTGTGTGTGTGTGTGAGAGAAAGAGACTGCAATAGAGAAAATCAGCGAGGAAAGGGTTGTCCATTCACACATTCCATCACCATCAGCCAGCCAAGAACATGGTAGCCACAACAACACGACCATGACGACACCACACAATCCACCCCTCGTTTCTTTGGCTCCGTCCCCGATGCCACACACAAGCACGCAAGAGGCAGACGTCCCCTGTGGATCAGCAGGCGAATTAATGCAGCAACTTATAATGGCAACTGGGGTCAAAAATCCCTCTTATTTCTTCCTACCCTGTCCCTGCTGATACAGTAAACTTAAGACTTTAAATAGACAAATAGATTAGGGAGAGACAGGCAGAAAGCCAGCTAGCTAAACAGCCAGCAAGGCAGACAACTGCGAGCGATCCAGCCAGACGTTCAGTCAATAAGCTGGTCCGTCAGTGTTGTCGATAGGCACTGCAGCCTCATGTAGAGCCTGGGGCCACTGGGCTTTCTCCTCTCATCTCCTGGCTTTGATTGGCTGGGTAGGTTAGGGAGTAGTGTTAACCTATATATGACAGGCTACATTACAGTCAGCATGGGCAGCCAGGCACATGCTCATAGACACACACAAAGTAAGCTAAATGCACACACACAAAGAGAAAACGCAGGCTACATTTGGCCACGTGTTCGGCATAGAGCTTATGAGCTGTACTGTCCAAACACAGCGGGGGGGAAATGTGTGTTTTTGCCTCTGTGTGAGAGACACACGCAAACAGGAGGCCAAACAGCTACAGTAAGTCGAATATGGGGGATGAGCCCTTATTAGCAGCCATGATAAGTTTAACGGCTCAGTTCAGGATCTTTTTGTGGGTCTGTTTGTGTAACATTACAAGACAAATATCAAGTATCATTTTGAATGAATTTTTTGTGTTACCTTAAATATTGCCATGCCATTCCCCAAACAGACAAACAGATCACACTGTGCCCTTTATCCTGCATGCTCAGATAAAGAACCAGACAATGATGCATATATTGCAAGAGTAATTCAAGACAGTTTTGAGTAAGATAGCTCTGTAAATCAAATTAGGAGTACAATCTTGATACACACATAACTTTATTTAAATGTTTAAACAACAGTTGCAATGGTTGGAATTCTGCCTTAATCTTGTTATAATCAAATCTTGTTAGGCTGGAGTGCATGTCAACACACTGACTGCCTTTACAAAAGGAAGCTTGTAAGAGCAGAAAGCTTTCTAGTACTTGTACAAATTAAATTAATCTCAAACTTGTGAAGAAGGACACGATACCTTCAGCACCAAGAGTCTACTTTTGAATTAGGGCTGTAAATGCAAATTATATTTGCATTCTACGGTATTAGAAAACATAACTTGTTAGTATTGCAAGTATGTCAATATTTTATATTTTGCTGTCATACAAGCCTAATACTCAGGACGACTGCATCCTATTTTCTCATCCCCTGCCCTTCTCCCGCCATGGTAACCGTAGTATATAAACAGGCCACTGAGAAGCTGACCATTGGTATGTGGTTCTCGTCACCCTATTTCCTTGTCTTGGCTTTTCATGGACTCGTTTCTCTCCTGTCTTTGTCCTTCTGTTTCCACAGGGCCTCTTTCCAATTCCTCTCCTCTGTCATTGTATCCATAGGGACTGCAGCTAAACTAATTTCTGCTGAGCTGGATGGGATCTGATGCATTGCCTTGTACTGGACTACAAGCACTTATTCCATCAAACACAAACACAATTCAGTGTCTTTTAAATGGCTCCTGTAGTGTGTACAGTTCCTGGACACAACATAGTTATGCCACACTCATTACTTTGCCGCTGTTTTTTTTTTACCAGAGATGATGTACGTGGTCACTGATTAATTCTACTGCGCTGTTAATTCACATTGTGAAACTGCTGTTAATGAAACTCAACACTACCTGCAGATGTTTCAAAGCAAAACTCTTCCGGGGAACAGAAGGGATTAGATGCCCTGAAGGGCATGTAACATGGAACAGATGGATGAAGTGTTGAGTTTGCATTAACAGCAAACAGCAGCAACAGCAAACTGACAAAAACGAAACTAATTTGATCAAATCTAATCAAATATAAAGCAGGGAAAATTAAAAATAAACACCTGTCTAAAAAAATCTCAGTCTCAAATAAAGTCATCTAAGGAAGGTTAAAGTCAGTAGCAAAGTTGAAAGCTTGGTTGAAAATACATGAAGACGTTTCATCCGTCTTCTTTTGTTCTGAAACTGTCCATGCCACATCTTCAGTACTGAAGAAGTCTGTGGGATAATGAACGAAACGTCTTTATGTACCTTCAACCAAGCCCAGTTGCTACTGACTTTAACCTTCCTTTGATAACTATGATCTGGATGGCTGAGAACCTTCACAGACATCTCAAATAAAAGCATGTTTCTTTAAGTAAATAAATAACAATACGAGCATCAGCACATTAAAATGTAAAATGTAAATTTTTGTGGGCTTTTTTCATTTGTAGTTACATGAAATGCTGCACAATTGACATGTTACATAGTAATATCTAGGCTATTTCATGGCAACTAGTCCAACTACTAATCCGAAGAATACCTTGCTTTAAATGTCGACCACTGTCTGTCAGACTAAGAGCAAACTTTTGTCTAAAATCGTAAGATGGTCCCTGTAGGGTTTAACATGTCCTTGGTTGTGGGATTTTGAGTGCCTCACAGCCTTGTTAAAGTTTTGTCCTCTCAAGGTCACAGCTGCTGTTTCCTGTCTGACTTGATACACATCCTCCTGCTAGACAGACACACAGAGCATGGAATGACACATAGATCATTATGCCAGATTAATGTTTGATACTACACTTTGATGTGGACGGGTAGACACCTCAGTCCAGGCAGCAGCAGTGGGAGAACCGAACCAACTGACACCTCAGTAGGCAGCTCTGCCTTTCTCTAGTTAGCTGGAATCCCAACTATGTCTGCTCTAATTAGCCCTAGAGAAAGCCAACAAAGGCTTCAACAGGGTGTTCAAAGAAAACAGAGGAGGCAACGTGGAGAGAGTGGGAGAGGTGCGGCATGAACAGAAAAGGAGAGAGATGAAAAAGAAAAAAAGACTTTAGCAGGAGGAGGGATGGAAGAAAGAGGGGAAACAGCAAGAGGTACAGCAACAGTAGGTGTTGAAACATGATGAAAAAGAGGGATGACAGGAAAGGGAGATGAGTGAGTTGACGGAAGAGAGAAAAACAATATAAGGGTGCGGACATGAAGTAGTCCAATCTGGGACAGGAACTAACAACTGTTTTCATTATTGTTGAGTTTGCCAATCTTTTCACAGTCTTCGAAATGTCAAAAAACGCCCATTCTAGTTTCCTAGAATGTAATATAATGTCACTGAATGACAGTCCAAAGAAAAAGCGCAAATTCTTACATTTGAGAAGCTGGAATCAGCAGATGTCTGGCATTTTCTGGCATCAACTAATCCAATAATCGCTGCAGCACAAGTCCAATCCAGTGTTTCCCATACATTGATTTATTTGTGTCAGCCCGCCACAATATCAACTCTGACTGCCATATATTGATTTTTGATTTTTCTTTACTATTTAAAAATGGGTAAAATCGCATTTCACTGTAGCGCTGGGCGCAGCTAATAGGTTCGCTCAGCATGTTTGTGACCTAGCTGGCGTTCCAAACTCCAAGCCTCTGTCAATCTCGAAGATCCACCTTCAAATAAGTTATTAGCAAGCAAGGAGCCTAAATAATAAGGATGGCTATGTTAACGTTAGAATACACCTGGGTTGTCGAGGTTAGCACGCTGTACAGTGAGGCTAGTCAATGTCGATGGCCCCCCTCGCCATATTTACACTGTCATTCTGTGGGGAACACTGAAATCAGATGACCGCAACAAGAGGAAGCCAGCACAGGTAGAAATACTGTAAAAAAAATAAAAAATAAATACTACTTGTGCATAGTGTCAACAATGTTCAATGCCCATTAAACTCTTAGACCACTGATCGTCAAAATGAGGGGAACTTCTTTGTTTTCTAAAGATTTTATTCAAAATGTCATATTTAAGATATTTCATTTATTATCAATTACATCTTATGCTTGATTAGGTCTAAAGGGGCAGTGAAACAGTTCATGTATTAAGGTCTTAAATTTTTTACTTCTACATTAAACAGATTCTCCCTCTGTCACCCAGGTCTCCCAAATTCTAAACAGAAGAAAAAGATGAATGTAAGATTGAAATAAAAAACTGGAGAAGAGAGGATTTGTGCGTTTCTTTGTATGTGACCTTTTCTAGATGCTGCTTGTAATAATAAAAAGTTGCCAGATGGTCGTCTAACCTCTATAAATATTCTACTAGAGAATCAAAGCCATAAATTGCATAGCATGAGCATAATGTAGCCTCCATATGTCAGTATAACAATTAACAGAGAATCAAATGATGCGCCTAGTCTACAACAAAGTAAAGTAATTTTGAACAAACGACCAACTCCATCAAGGGCTTAAACCAACACACGTCATTCAGTATTGTCCCTCCAAAGTAAAACTCCTCTCCAAAGCTCATTGGTCAAGTTCTGAGTGTGTCTGTTTATGTATGTTGTGTCGAAAAGCTAATTCTGTCATGAAAGGAAATGATGACAAGCACAGTGAGGACTGCATCCTGTGTATATGAGCCTACACAGTGAATTTACTGTAATGTGGCCTTGAGAGAAAAGAAAGACATAATCTGCATTCAGTATTAATAGATTTACAGACTTCTGGGTTCACAGCCTTTTGATAGACAACCACCTCCAAGCACACTCACAGTGTCTGCAGAGGGTGATACATTGCCACATTATTTACATTCACATCCCCATGTGTGCAGCCATTCAGAGATTTACTGACATGCTCAGATCTGTCTGAATACTCAAGCCTACAGAAACACTGACCTGCACAACGTGCTCAACAGCATTCTTTTAATAATCCCCATATGTTTTACATCTCTATACTTGTACTTTCACCCAAACTAGCAAACTTTGGATTTGGGATCCCAACCCTGAAAAAATTTCAGGGTTAAAGTCGGGACACACCTATGTAGTGCAAGAAAGTTAAAGTTAAGTTCATCAAATCTCTTTTTATTCCTTTAAGTTTCTCGTTCACATAACTCTGTCCCAGGACTAACTGGTTCACGGAAGAGGCCAATGAGCCAGCACGTGTCTACAGGACTGCCAGGAAATAAAAGACACAGAATTCAACTTGACAGTTACTCAAACAAAAATTTAATAGGCCCCCCTCTTGCTGAGCGGGAAAACTAATTGGTTTGACAGCACCGAGAAGGCAATCTAATTGGCTAGGTAATGTCAGTCACAAGAGGGCAGGGGGAGGGGACATGGTGCCATCTGGGTGTCAGCAAACCGTTAGATAATCCCGAGGTCTTTCTTCTTCTCTCTATCCCATGCTGTCCCGATGACCGGCTGCCAGCCTGTCTGCACTAAAGGCCATAGACATTCACACAGCCACACTACAACAGCTGACATCACCAGCAGAAAAGTTACGAGCTCTTCAGCCAACGTACTGTAAGGCCCCAACCACACTACTGTGTTTTCGAATTAAAACGGAGACCTTTTGCTACGTTTGCGCTGTTTTCCGCCGCCACACCCCCGTGTTACATTCATTAACAGTCCCAGCTCCTTATTGGTGCATGCATAAAAAAAATTGGTCTGCTTCTTCATCTGTATTTATTTATTCTTTTTCCAAATCTTCTGTAACTACGGAATAGACCATCTGCTTCATGTTTACACTGGCCCGCGCATGCCCAATGTACCTAAACGCGTCCTAGCTGTGCGTTTTCAGTCGTTTTAATGTAGACGGAGATCAACTCCAAAACGCAGCTAAAATGCTGGTGTGGATGGAGATCGTATTTGTTTTAATTCTATGTTTGTAAACTAAAACGGAGTTGTGTGGATGGGGCCTATCTTTTTAGCTTTAGCATTCACTCTGAAAGATATGTAAATATCTTTTTAAATATGCAGTACAAATGTAAATGGGATAGGACAGGAGTGACAATTCACTCCCAGTATCACCCTCTACCGCATTTTATTTGCAGTGGCAGTGTTACCAGATCTGAACCCCAGGGTTTTTCAGTGTGAACAGCAGCTACTGGCATTAAGGCTAACACAAGCAGAGCACTTATGGATCAATCGCAAGCACCGCAATGCCAACTAACATTCACTATATTTCAAGCGGTCAGCTTGAAATATACAGAGGGGGTGAGGAGAAAACCAAATGCATACATGAGTGTGTGTTTGTGGAGGTCCAAGAATTGGAACAAATACAATCCCTGTTAATTATTGCCTACAGTTCTTCAAAAAAGTTGGAAAAATCACCTGTGGTTTCTAAGCTGCTTTTAATGAGTATAGCAGTATGAGAGAGACGAAAAGAGGGAAGGAGGCATTACTAAACACCCAAATAATTGATCCAGTCAAAATGCAGCTTAAAATGTGAATGTGTGTTTATTTCAACTGCATTTCTGTCTTTTAATATTGAATTAACTCATTTTAAATCTTTGATAGGTACTAGCTGCAAAACATATGATGCACAAGCTGTGACATACATTGTGGCTTATGATAAAGTCTATTTTAGATGGCAGAGCCTACTGGAGGTGACCACGTAGTGCTGGTAAAGTTAGAGAGGCAAACAAAGAGCAGCCTCACCAACATAACATCTGACCAACACTGTAGGCCTTCTGTGTGGGAGGGTGGCTGTGCAAGACGACTACCAACAGCTGCCCCAGTCCAAAACCAAATGCACAGGGAAAAAACCCCACAGATACACATACTCCCACGCAGACACACACAGAAGCCATCCAGAAAAGCACACACACACAAACATAAATACACAAGAGCTGGCTGTGACTGGCAATCCCCAACATCCTGTCAGGCGATCACTAAGCCAGTCACAGTTCATTTCAGCTCTGTGCTGGCTGTTCTCTACAGGAGTACTCAACTAACCACTGAAGAATTCCCTTCCAGCTCATTCCATTTATTTGCAGACAGAAATCCTACCGAGTATTTTATCAAACGTTCAGTCGTTATATGTAGAGCTGTGGAGTTGCCATGTGGCTCGGCAAACCAAGGCTTGAATTTTTTTTTCATGTCACCTTCTTGTTCTTTTCTTTGCATGCCCTCCCTGTCATATGTAAGGTTTTTAACCATTTTGGCAAATCATTTTCCATCTCGCCCACTTTTCCAAGCCTTCCGGTTGCTTTCCACTATAAAATGTCCCATAAGGGAAAATGCTCTAAAAATACTGCTGACTTGTTCACTGTTTTGAAGAGTCTGTGTGTGGAAGAGGAAAGATGCCCTTGTCCAACTGAACTTGCAATTGCCTCCCTAAACACCTTTCTGTTTTGAAGGATTCCTCTGAGAGGGTAGACACAGCTTGGAGGAGTAGGAGGAGGATAAACAAGCATGCAGAGGAGAGCTGGAAGAGGTAAATGAAACCTGAAGGTAGGCAGCTTAGTAGAGTGATGCGGACGAGCAGCAGGAGGTCGAGGACAGTGGGAGAGGGCAGAGCAAGAGGACACCGACCAGAGACAGGAAACGGCCATTCAGAGTTAATCAGCTCCTCATGCAACACAGATACAGCTTAACCCCTCTGAAGACTATTCAAACAGAGTACTGAGGTATAATCTGCACATTTGGAAAAACAGAGAGACTTGTACACAAGACAAGGTTCCCTTAGCTAGACAATTCTGCCAATCCAACCTAGGAATATGACAGATACTGAAGCAAGGTCACACAAGAAATTGCCCTACAAAACTGCAACACATAATCTCCTCTGATGTGAAAATCAATTCCACTGGGAGAAGCCTTGCTTCAACGCTCCTTTGACGGACGAACAGGAGGAGTAAATGCTGACAGCGTAGACTGTGGCATTAGCGGAAAATATGAAAAACTGCCCTGCTAGCGAAAAGTAGCAGCCTTAAGCCAGACAGAGGAATGGAAAGCTGTCGCCTGTCATGCTAGGAGGTGACTGGAAAGACAGACAGATTTGACATCTAATCTCTCACCTTCTCCAGCATCCATTCCAATCTGTCAAAAGCAACTACTTCCCTGTTAACTGAATAAAAACAAACAAACGTACGTCACTGGCCTGCAACATTAAAGAAAGTTCTGCACTGATGTGCATACTGCATCCAGATTTTGCACAGCTACCAGACCAGTGTGTCTCTGCTTAAGGCTACTATTTCCAGTTAAATCTGAAGCACAGCAGGAAACGTGAGCTCAGGGGCTTCCAGGGGCCTGGTGTCTTACAGTCGGCTGCAGATGACTGTCTAGGGTGACTGCAAAAACAGAGCAAATTAAAGTAACCCACACAGCTCCAATGGATCCTAACAATAACTGTCTGCCAAGGTCTCTGACAGTGTGACCCATCACTGCCCTCAATACAAGGTCCCTTTGTGCTTAGCCTACATTCACTTCAGCAGACAATTTCAAGTCCTGGACAGAGGATGGAAAACAAACTGCATCTATATGTACTTATTGAAAGTGTCTACTATATTAAGTAAGTTTTTGAGGCATACATAGGCCTAGATCTATTAACACATTGCGTTTAAGATCCCAAAGCAAAAGGTCTGTACGCCTTTATTTGGCCAATCTTGTTACATTCCGGTGGTGCAGGGGATAGATAACATTTCTGACTGTGTGTGAAATTACTTACATCTCAAGCATTATCTCGTTCAGATAAATCCCATCCACTAATTCAATATATTCCGATAATTTGTTGCCATCGGTCACTGTCGGTTGCCCGACTGTCTTCACCTAAAAAGCAAAGGGGACAATGCAAAAAGGTGTTAAAATAATCAATAAGCGCTTCAAAGAAATGCTTTCACAGGGCAGACCTGTTTAATTAGCGAGCCTAAGACACATTTGAATAGTTAATTAGGGAGCTTACCCAGCAGACCAGAGGCGTGAGCATGAACTGCTCCAGCAAAGGGGTGAAAACCCCGCTTTCCATATTTTCCAGGGTAACTGAAGCCGTTTGTTTCAGATGTGGGTAGAAAAATGTGCGCTTCCTGGGAGAAACGTGTTTGTTTAGACTCCACTCATGTAGTTGATTCAATTAAATCGACGCTCATTTTGACTGGCGGTCACTGTAAAAGACGTCCGCGGTTTCTTCTTGGAGGTGTTCAGTCAGGAGGGGGGGGGACGTTAATCCACAGTCTTTCTCGACACGACCCAGCTGTTTCAGATGCCAACGACTGGGCTTGGCTACCTCATTGGAAGGAGAACAAGGACTCACATTTTTGTTGAAGGAAAAAGCCCCTCTGTTTTAGCGTCCGGTGTCTTAGTTAATAAAGCGAGTTTACAGTCTATGGTAAAGACAGACTAACATATGACCTGAGCCAGGTATGGTTTTATGCTAGCTACTCTAGAAAAAAAACAATATTAATGCAAAAGATCTAATCCCCGGCACGACAAAATAAAAGAAAACATCCAGTGCGGGGGAAATTCAGAGGCTCAAGGTCCTTGTTTTTAAATCGTCGGTTTACTCCTTATTTTAAATATGAAGTCATTTCTTATCCTCCCCTGTCTGCCTCCGTTCAAACGCTGCATACTAATGAACAGGGCGAGCTGAGAGGATGGCTGGAGCACACTTAGCACCGCCTCCCTCTCTGTCTCTCCTGCACATCTCCCTCCGCCTCTTTTTGCTCTGAAAGAAAAATAGGGCATTGATGAGGGCATCCCTTTCTATTTACATTTCTTTCTAAGGTCTTACTGTTAATGATGGGTCTTGAAAAATATTTGAATTCAGTTAATTTAGGAGCTGTGTCAGAAAGAAGGTTTTTAAGAAGTGATGCAGACATAATTGAATAGGAATAAGTTTGGTTGCAGCCTAGTCCTGTAATTTACAGTATGCTATGACAACATTTTTTGCTTATTTTATTCCTTGGTAAGTAGAAATACTGAGGATCCATGCATATACTGCCTTTTGTCTGCATTTACAGCATACAGTGCATTAGAGCAGCAAGGCAAGTAGGCTACTGACACCTGGTGGGTAATGTAAAGAGACTACTGTAAATGTATAGTAAATGACAATTCTGTGAGTTTTATCCAAATATAGGAGGCTATTGCCCATAGAAATTACTCTCATCAAACTGACATGACAAATGGAAATGGATTGTATCACATCATGTTTGACAGAAGGACAGTCTCAACGGCGCATCATGCAGGATCTAAAGGAAATACTGAATTAATTTAATTTATAGCATAATAAAGGTTCATTTATTTACATGGTAATTTGGGATACAATGTATTGAGTTGACACTAGGGCTGAAACGAACAGTCAATTAATCATTTGACAGAAAATTCAGGGTTAAATATTTTATTAATCAATTAATCATTAAAGTCATTTTTCAAACACAAATGCCAAACAGTACCTAGTCCCTGCCTCCCCAAGATGAAGATTTCCTGCTTTTCTCTTTTATTTATCTTGATATTTTGAGGGTCTTGGAGAGTAGGTTTGACAAAACAAGACACTTCAAGACATTCCCTCAACCTTAAGGAAACTGTGATTTTCATTTTTCACTATTTTCTGAATTTTTATGGCCCAAACAATTGAAAATAATAACTGTCACCTTTATACAGTCTATACAGTCAAAAATAGTGATCCAGTCTATCTATGCAAACATACCAATGATGTAAACACCAAGTTAAAAAATTGCATTGACTCAAATAAACATGTTAACTCAAACTTAAATCATAATAAGATGTTGCTTTGCTCTGTATAGAGGACATACTGTGTTATATGCAGCCACTGACCACAAATTTTAAATATGAATTGTAAGCTGAACTTCAGTTTATACAACCAGTTATTTTGAATGCACAGTATTTCTTTTGGTTGTATCAGCAGCAAGGTAGTGACTGAATGGTAAGGCCCACAGTAATTCACTGTAGAGGTAGGTAACACCTAATCAACAAATGATGAATGGCTCTGTCTGTGTGAAAAGGGATCAGAGGCAGTGTGGCCCAATAACCAATTAAAACACAATCACTGATTTGGGAACTGGGGACCTGGGTCATCTCTTACAAATCCAGCTAGAATGAATGGATTATTGTATGTTCACCTATAACTTTTAATAAGCAGCAGCAGCTCAATTCGATATACAGAGGTTCACATTTGCATTTAGATTAACGGTCGCTCTGGTTGGTGCTTCAGCTTGAGGCTATACAGTATGAGATCCTGACTAGACCTGTTGTGCCTTGTTTGCTGCAAAACGTGTTTGACTGGAGAGATGTAAGTTCAGTGAAAGCACATCAGGAGGTTACAGCATGAAGTGCAACTTCTTGAAAATTCAATATTTGCCAAAACAGCATATCCAAAACCAAACTATCAAAAAAGGGGTTTTAGTTTAGTTTTTGGACATCGACAGCTGAAATGTTCATTAGGGCAAGGAGAAGCTTGGTCAAAGCCACATATGTTTTAAAATATTGTCTGTATGTCTGTCAGTAAGATCTGGCATGTTTGTACTGCAAAAGTGCCATTTGGAGACTTTTTCTTTAAAACTAAATGTGGAATAAGTTTTTTGCAGATGTTGTGTTCTGAATAACAGTGCTAATGGATTAATTTATCTGTTTTATGTTTTGATATGTACTTTTAAATCTTAAAGTGAGCCTTCATAACTTTTGCTGAACAGCGGCCATTATGGCCACACATGACAATTACAGGAGGATAGGGCCAAAGTGGTAGTGTAACAGAAGCCCAAGCAGAGTAGTCTCATAAATCGGCAAACTGAATCAGTAACATACTTTATGCTGCAATATCTATCTAAGCTTTTAAGCATTAGCCAATACTGGCCGTACCAGACCAAATGAGGCTGTAGGATCAAAATGGCAGAGTGTATTGAATTAAGCAAAAATGTTTTATTGCTCATCAATTAAACTTTACATTTGTAGGAAGAAGATCATGTGTTGTTTCTTTTTTTCAAAGGATACAGATTCTCACTTTAAGTATTTCTATATAACATTAAAGATGAGGTAAGCGATTCTGGAGAAATCCAATTTCATGCCAAATACCACATTAAAGAGCAAAAAATGACACAGCAACTGTATCTATTGTTTGCAAAGTTGCAGGTTAGCAAACTGTTGCTACATGTGCTGCTGTCAAGCTGACATACATAGAGGAGGAGATGTTTCCCAGAGCCACCACTATAACTCCAGACTACAGAAGCCCTAAGCGGCCATCGATTCATATTTTTATTTTACTCCGTTGTCCCGTGATAATGGGATAATTATCTCATGATCTCAAAGTAAAAACTGTTGTTTTCTCGTGATAGCGGGATCATTTTCTTGTGATCTTGAGATAACAAATCATAGCTGAATACAGGGGTTGGCAGGTGCGTTTCTTTACAATAATTTTTGCATCAATTTCTTGAGTCAGCATTTAGTTTAGTTGGTAGAGTGCAGAACTTGCATCCCAAGGATTGCAGGTTTGACCCCACGTTCTCTGCAAAGTTTTTTATTCTTCTTTTGTGTGTTTTTTAGTCTTTCTCTTCAACAAAGCTGTTATCAAGGGATTCAGGGGAATCCAATCACACATTTCCCAACGGCTATTTCAAAGGTTCTGAAATAGTCGTCAGGAAACATGTAGATAACTGAATTTCCCCTGAATGAGATGCGTATGAGTGACACTAAAACCACCTTGAAATTACCATTAAGAAACGTTCTTGCCAACCCCTGTGTTAAACTACTGTTTTGTTATCTCAAGATCACAAGAAAATGATCTTGTTATCACAAGAAAACAACAGTCGTTATCTCGAGATCACAAGATAATTATCTCGTTATCACGGAAAAATGGAGTAAAATAAAGATACGAATCAATGGCCGCTTAGGGTTTCCATACCAGACAGAGATGCATTCATCCCTCCGGCTACCATAGCTAACATCACAACAACAGCAGAGCCAGCACTGAGTAAAACAGCGGACTTTATATCAGCTCACACAGAACGGACAGCTAGCAGAAGGTTAGGAGATATTTGCTGAATTTGACACAAAAAAGATGTGTATTGTGTGTACTTGTCCACATGTGTAACAATAAAAGTAAATGAAAACAACATAACACAACCTTAGTTATATCCAACAATGGTTTAACCTTTAAAAAATTCAGCTTATCTGCTGAAATAGAACTGCGGTATTATGGTTTTGTCAGATTTGCCAGCTAGTAATCTGGCAACATAAGTGAGAAGAGCTTTGATAAAACCTCCCAAAATACAGAAAATCTCATGCAAAATGACCAAAACTGACTGAAAATGTTGTGTTCAGATTAAGACGCTGATTGAGAAAAAAGGTTTTCAGGGCCTTTAGAACTTTTTACACTTTGTTTTTCAATCATACCTCTGTCCATTGCTCCCACAATGATTCAGTGTCAATGAAGCTTATCTTAATGATGTACAATAAAAGGGGTAATTTGCTTCAGAATCTACTCACATCAAATCTTTTCAAATCAAATATAGCCCTTTACTGAGGCAGCCCACACACATCTCTAATGATCGTAAGACCCCAGATGATTAAACACTGACGCAGATAATGAAAACCTTCCATTGCTCATGTACCCACACAGCAGCCTGCGTACAACTATGTTCTGCTCATTTACTGTGGAGGTTTAGGTGGATATTTTGTATAGCTCAGTGTGTTTGTGTGTGTGTGTTAGCATTTATTTGCATTGGTGTGGGATCAATTAACCTTGGATTGAACAGGGTGCTCTTGCCTGTTCCATCAAAATCTATTATTTATGATGCTTTTAAAAAGTTTTGTCACACAGCAGCATCCACCTCCACCTAATGACTCAGTGATTGTACAGACCCACAGCAGCATTCCTCACTCACACACACGCACACACACGCACGCACGCACACACACACACACACACACACACACACACACACACACACACACACACACACACACACACA
>JAPMOB010207655.1:0-20015 GCA_029875015.1 Lepomis gibbosus
TTAAAAATCAGCCGTTTCCAGCTAGAATAGTCATTTACCACATTAACAATGTCTAGACTGTTTTTCTGATTAATTTAATGTTATCTCCATTGAAGAAAACAGTGCTTTTCTTCCAAAAATAAGGACATTTCTAAGTGACCCCAAACTTTTGAACGGTAGTGTATATTTACCTGTATCTTTTATCTTTTACTGCCCTCCATCCAAAGACACCATTGTTCTTCGTTAACATGATTCTGTCTTTTCAGAAACAAGATGATAAAGAACTGGGGTGTCATCGGTGGGATAGCTGCTGCGATTGCGGCTGGAGTATACGTTTTGTGGGGCCCAATTACAGAGCGAAAGAAGAAAAAGAGAGGTTTGAAACAGTATGGCAATGTAATACACAGATTATATGTGGGGTTGTAAAGCAGTAACTTACAACAACGCGTGTTTGCTTTCAGGTATGGTTCCTGGTCTGTTGAATTTAGGCAACACATGCTTCCTGAACTCTTTGCTTCAGGGCTTGGCAGCATGTCCGTCCTTCATCAAGTGGCTGGAGAAGTTTTCAGGTTCACCTCTAATCCAGTCATGCAAAGATAACCAGCTGTCCACGACACTGCTTCAGCTTCTCAAAGGTATGTAAAACCAGCCTGTTATATAAGTCACTAGAGCGTACTAGTGGACATGCATGTGTTCATTCATATTTTTGACACGGATATTGCTTCTGCACTGACAGCTCTGTCCAATGAGGAGCCTGGAGAGGAAGATGTACTTGATGCCGGATGCCTCCTGGATGTTCTCAGACTGTACCGGTGGCACATCAGTTCATTTGAAGAGCAGGTATATCAGTAATGCTTTTGAATGGCATTTTTTTGATCTATCTATATGTTTAATGAATGGTGCAGTGTTTTACTGAAGTCTTAACACTTGTCTGTTCGTGTCACTTTATCCCTTCTCAGGATGCACATGAACTTTTTCATGTCCTTACGTCTTCTCTGGAGGAGGAGCGGGACCGTCAACCCAAAGTCACTCACTTGTTTGACATGCAGTCGCTTGAGGCAAGTTGTCATCTCCCCACTTCTTTGTCCCTAAAACTGCACACAAATATCTCTATCATGCAGATGCTTTGCAGTTCAGTTCAGCAGTTTTGGAGCACACGTGTAGACTTGAGAGGAAGATTTTGCACTACTGCCTCCTATACCTTTTAAAATCTCAGCATGAGAACTGTAGTGGTGCTTAAGAAGTGTCAGAAATGACAAATCTTGCGCTGCACTCCTAGTTATTCTGTCTATATATGTTCGTTTTATACCAGAGTCTCCCTGATCAAGATGAGAAAACTATGACCTGCAGAAGTCGAGGTAAAAAGACAGAGATTTTAGAGCTCAGAATATCAAACCCCAAAGAAACATCTTTAATGTTTATTAATTTTTCATTTTACAGCACCACTTCATCCAATACCAAGCCCTTGGAAGTTTCACCATCCTTTTCACGGTCGTTTAACAAGCAACATGTCATGCAAGCGCTGCGAACAACAAGTGAGTTTATTTTTTTGTGAGAAAGTAAAAATAAAGTTAGTTTGTGTTCTTTGACTTTTAACTTTCCCGTGATTAATAGATCTGTTTTGCATCTGTTTAGAGTCCGGTGCGATATGACTCATTTGAGAGCCTCTCCCTGTCTATCCCTTTACCTCAGTGGGTAAGCAAAAATGTCACAAACGCACGAATTTTAAAAGTTATTATAGTATCACTATCTAATAGTAGCTTTCTGTGTTCTGCTTTTATAATTTGATCTGTGTTTGTCCTCAGGGTCGACCTATCTCTCTAGATCAGTGTCTTCAGCATTTCATCTCCTCAGAAACCATCAAAGAAGTGGAGTGTGTAAACTGCACCAAGGTATGCTCACTACAGTACCAGTGCATGGCCAAATTCAGGTTGTCATTTTGTTAAATA
The DNA here is from genome assembly GCA_029875015.1 of Lepomis gibbosus. NCBI lineage: Eukaryota > Metazoa > Chordata > Actinopteri > Centrarchiformes > Centrarchidae > Lepomis > Lepomis gibbosus. The sequence goes on from JAPMOB010207655.1 coordinate 1,929, forward strand.
TGTGATTACACCATAGACAGGAAATCCTTGTTACAACACTTTGGATCAAGGTCCATTTGCATTCATGTGAAAGTTATATTTTCAAGGGCGTCATTTTGTTGTGAAAAGTGGTGGTGACGATAGCTCAGAGTTTAGGGGTGCGATGAAAGACTTTGGTCGCCAGAACAAGACAGAAGATATTTAATTTATTTTGAGCAGTAAACTCTTTATTTCCTGCATTCTGGAGACATTTTCAGCACTAATTTATGGTCGAAATGTCTTTATTTATATGAAGAGGAACACAAAATTCAGGTGGAAGGTGACAATTATAATTACAAAATATAAAAATATAATGGAATATAAAATAATATAAATTGCCCTGCATGCTTTCTTATTGTGCGAAAAACCTTTCTCAAAGCAAATTAATTTACCGTTAAACATTTCTTGCTGCAAGCAATTTTTCAGAAATTTTTTTAACAAATGTGTTAAAAAAGGGATGGGGACAAAATCAGCCATTTCAAAAAGTGGTGGGGACATGTCCCCAGTGTCCCCCATAAATATTTTACACTGGAAAGGCATACGTCTGTCTTTAGAAAGATATTTTTCCTGACTTTTGTTTAATTTCTGTTTTGAATCATTTCTCCTCAGCTTCAACAAGGGACCACAGTGAATGGGCAAGTTCTGGAAAGCCAGAGGACAACATTTATTAAACAGCTAAAACTGGGAAAGGTAACTGTCATATGTATTTATCATGTCACTATTAGCTGAAAATGAATAGCCTTCCATGTTAACCACTAAATAGGACAACGGTAAAATGTTAGGTAGATCAAAACTTCCCCTTATTTCTCAATGACAGAGCTTAGCAAAATCTCTCATGTCTAATATTTTCCTCCCTCTGCTAGCTCCCCCAGTGCCTCTGCATCCATTTACAAAGACTGACGTGGTCCAGTGAAGGAACGCCCATCAAAAGACAAGAGCATGTGCAGTTCACAGAGTATCTATCGATGGACCGCTACAAGCACAATGCCTCTGCACAGAGAAGTCAGCGGGTGAAATGTGATCCAAATCCCATAAAGGCAGAAAATTCAGATGACTCAATAGAGAAGCCCACTGCGAATGGCACAGGTACGTTGGGTGTGTGAGGTCTGTAATATCATTCTGTTTGTTTGTCATCATTTGTGTGTTGTATTTTGTTTTCCAGATGTGGAGCACTGTAACAACAACAGCCCATTTTCCAATGGAACATGTTCGTCTGTATTTCTTCACTCACCTGGTGTGAACCCTCAGCTCGGCCTCACATATGACTACAGGTAAAGTTAATATGAAGGCGTAACGGTACAAAGAACTCGTGCAACAGCCCTTTTCAGACATTCACCAAACTCACCAGATCTCAACCCAGTGAGAGATTTTAGATTAATGTGTTCGACACAGTCATCAAAACACCAAATGAGGGAATATCTGTAGGACAAAATGGTGTTCTTGCCCCCAGTAGAGTTCAGAGACCTGGAGAAACTATGCCCATGTGCATCAAAGCTTTTCATAGTTGCCCAAGACCTTACCATAAACTTGTCTTTCTCTTATCTTCCTTTATTCTTTCCTTCCAGTTCTGCAGAGTACCTTTTCCAGCTCACGGCTGTTCTGGTTCACCACGGTGACATGCACTCAGGACATTTCGTCACATACCGTCGCAGTCCTTCACCCTTCAGCTCCCACTGGCTTTGGGTGTCAGATGACTCGGTACGAAAAGCCAGCCTGCACGAGGTGCTGTCTTCCAACGCTTACATGCTCTTCTACGAGAGAGTCCGAAAACTGAACCTCGCTGTGCGCTCATCAGAGGAGTAACCAGTAACCTCATAGCCTGACTGACTTCTGCCTTTCCAGTCAAACTGTCACGGTATGTGCCAGTTAGAGTGCGGTTACCAACAGTTTGATATGTCACAATGAGACCAGAGAGGAAAGCCACCATAGTATTGTAGAGATAACAACAATAACATAGCATCATGGATCACAGCAACATGTTGAAGGTCGTTCTGCGTGTTCTCACATGAAATTCATGAGTAGACACTTTCTGTGGTCGAGATTTGGAAGCTCTCAATCCCAAAGATTACGGACCTGCAGGAGTTTTATTCAGATATCTTTCATGTGACACGTGTAACAGTTTCACTCACGTAACATTTTGGATTCTACGGGACAAAAAAAAAACAGGAACACCTGACGGAGGTTGTCAGAGGCCTTGACTATGGCATTTTTATGATGCTGTAGCTTTTGGTGTTAAATTGAAATCTAATATACTTGAGGTTGCTCCTGTTATTTTGTCCACTGCCTGTACATTACAGACGCAGACAGAAGTAGATGATTAGGCATTCTTGGGGATGTTACTTAGAGGTTGTTACATTTTGTGAAAAGTCAAATAGGTAGAATTTTCCTTGACTCTGGTTCTCTGTGGTCTAACCTGATCTAATTTGCCTAATGTTTCCCAGCAGTGTACGTAAACTGTAGTGGAAATATTGTTTCACTTGACATCGTTCATAAGCTAAGTTGAAATTGATATTTTTCTATGTTTCCAATAATCTTTACACTGTCGCGATATGCAGACCTGCACAGTTTAAGGTTAAAGTATTTAACCTACTCCTTTAATGCTCAAGAATTTTAACATATGAAACCATGTGTGCTACAGATACAATATGATGCATCAGAGCCATTTGGCATGGTGTTGATGTGTAACAGTTTAACAAATCAGTAATGATCTGCTCTCTGTTGATTGACAGCAGGTTTGTGGGCAAGTTATCCTGAATATTTTAAATTCTGTGTAACTGATAGCTGCCATTTTGCTCCTACCAAACCTACCAGGTCAAAGTGAAAAATGGCCTGGTGAAAAACACCTTGTAAATGTTTGCAATTTGCACTAATGTATATTCATGTGAGATTGTGTGTTTTTTGTGTGCAATCTGTAAAAGTGATTGTTTTCAGATATTAAAATATGAAAATACAATAAATGGGCACTTTAGAGTTTTATTCCTAAGACCAAGATAATAATGTGCTACTTTTGAGACAACAGAGAGAGCATGGGGTCAGTAGACAAGCCAAAGATCAAGCACCCACTTCCTGAAGTGCCTAAAACACTGAATCTCTACCAGACGCAAGAATTTTCTGAAAGCTGACCAAGCATGCGGTCTTCAAGATTTTCAAACTGAAGATTCCCAGTAGAGGTAAGTGGTACATTTTTGCTTAATATCAAAGGCAGAAACTGAGAAAATAATTAGTCAGATGGAGTTCAGAAGCTTATAAAGACCTCGACATGTGTTTGAAAGCTCTGGTGAAAAAAGATAGTAAACTGACATTGAGATTTTGCCAAAAGAATGACCTTGCAGAGTTTCAGCACCAAGTGCGTTCCAGTGCAACTCAATAAGCTAAAACCAACATGGTCTGCGCTCAATGAAATACTTATTTACCATATTTTTTCAAAGGATATTGAATTGTTTAGAATTGTTTTTATTGTTCCTTTCTTCCGGAACATTGCCAGCTGCTACATAAAACTAAACCTGATGAAAGGAGCATTGAGTCAGTCAGGTTGGGGTCATTTTAAAACCACCGATTCACTCAAATGTTCTTATTTTCCAGAGTCCCAGTTGACAGTCCTCAGTTATTTCACCTTGTACTGTCATTTAGTCCCTCAGACTCAGCTGCTACACTTTAGATTGGTGATATGTGTCCATGTGCCCAAGGACAGCAAGGGGGCTTATCTACATTAAGCCTAACTTGGGGCTCCTTAATCAGATGTTTCTTAGACCCGGATGATAGTCTGTGCTTTCATTTCTTTCTGTCCAGTAGGATGCGTCTAAAGGTGAGGTTGATACGAGGTAGGAAAATCTTCTTGCGAGCAGGGAGGCTGTGGTACCAGAAAGTGTTGGTTGGTGGGTTCATGAGGAGCAGGCTCCCATGAGCGAGTTGCAGCTTCACGGGTTCAATCTGTCGCCGACTCTGTTTTCCCCGAGCATCTCTGTGTCGAAAGATAAAGTCTCGTGCCGCTCCCAGAGAGACAGAGGCGATGGGACAGAGGGGGTCCAGCTCTTTCTCGTCATCCCGATGCTCACCCATGTGATCCTGCCCGTCTTTGTACCTGGAGGATAGAAGAACACTTACAGTACGGAGACAAATATCAAACTGAACTCTACTTTAACTTCAGTAATTTCTCACCTGTTGACCAGAACAAAGTTAAATGTTTGTCCAGTTGCTTTTGTGACAGAATCCCGAATATATTCCAAAGTTGGAGTCCACGGACAGGCTAAACGTGTCACCCCAGAATAAGTGTAGGCTAGACCTGCATCTCCGTATGTCGCCTGCTTTCTTGGGATATTGTACACCTTTCCAAACACCTGGACCTTTGCTTCTTCCCCTGGAACAAAAACAGCCACAGTCCTTCAACTACACTGCAACTTCTGGTCATAACTTTGCAGAAAAAGGTTTGATATTGCACCTGTTGAGTACACCACCTCCTCCTCCAGCTGTTTAAAAAGGTGGTCTGCTTCCTCTTTGGCAAACAGCAGAGCATAATCGCAGTCTAGTCCCTCTGCCTCTATTTTTTGCCAGGGAACAGGATGAGAGAATTCTGCTAGAGCGTCTTCCTCCTCCTCCTCCTCCTGCTCCTCCTGCTGCTGCTCCATCCTCTCATCACTCTCCGGCTTGATCTTCTTCTGTGGACTTCTTGCATCATTGGTGCAGGAGCGTTTATCCTTGCCCTGAACCACAAACTTTTCCATTGCAGTAAGCTGTTGTCTGTGGCGCACTTGGAAGGGACAAAGAAGAATGAAACATTAACACTGATTTTTAAGTTTAAATGAATGTAAAAAAAAAAAAAAAGTATCTTCAGTGTGGGTCTGCACTGAGTGAACTGGTTGACTGTACCATATTTTTCAAAATAGATACAGTTTAAGTTGAAATTTGTTGTTTTGCTGAATTCACAATGATTTAAATAAAAGGTTTGGCTGCAACTAATAATTCTGATGATCAATTAATAGTATTTTTTTAATCAAACTTTTTATATAAAATGATAAATAGCGAAAAGGGCCATCATAATTTCTCGAGGCCAAGGTGACATAAAAAACAGTTAAAAATGTAAGAATATTCAATTTACTTTATTCGATTTTACTAAAAGCAGCAAATAATTTTAAAGAACAGGGAACTAAAACATCTGGGGCATTTTTGACAAGCCGGCGAGCACTGTGAGGGTCATGTTTTTTGACTTCTCGAGTGCTTTCAACACCATCCAGCCGGCCCTGCTGGGTGAGAAGCTGACAGCGATGCAGGTGGATGCCCCCCTCCTGTCCAGGATTGTTGACTACCTGTGCGCCTGCAACACTGTGTGTCAGACAGCATGGTCAGCAACACTGGGGCCCTGTAGGGGACTATCCTCTTTCCCTATCTCTTCACCTATCTATACCACGGACTTCAACTACCACACAGAGTCCTGCCATCTTCAGAGGTTGGTTGTATCAGCAAGGGTGATGAGACTGAGTGCAGAGCTGTTGCGGGGGACTTTGTTACATGGTGTGAGCAGAACCATCTGCAGCTCAGCGTGACAAAGACTAAAGAGCTGGCTGTGGATCTAAGGAGAACCAAGGCCCAGTGACCCCTGTTTCCATTCTGGGGTCAGTGTGGACATTGTGGAGGATCACAAATACCTAGGCAAGCACATTAACAATAAACTGGACCGGGCCAAGAACACCCAAGCCCTCTACATGAAGGGCCAAGCCATCTCTATTTTCTGAGGAGGCTGAGGTTCTTCAACATCTGCCAGGCAATGCTGAGGATGTTTTATGAGTCTTTTGTGGCCAGTGTTATCTTGCTTGCTGTTGCATGCTGGGGCAGCAGGCTGAGGGTAGCAGATGCTAACAAACTCAACAGACTGACCTGCAAGGCTAGTAACGTTGTGGGGGTGGAGCTGGACTCTCTGTTGGTGGTGTCAAAGAGTAGGATGCTTTCAAACTACATGTCATCTTGGACATTGTCTCCCACCCACTCCATGACGTGCTGCTCAAACACAAGAGCGCTTTCAGTGCAAGACTTATTCCCTCAAAATGCCCCATGGAGCACCACAGGAAGTCATTCCTGCCTGTGGCCATCAAACTCTATAATTCCTCTCTCTAAGTGGACACATGGGCCCTTAGTTAGTTATTAAACTGGACCTTATCTGTTTTTGTGCAATATTATTTGGTTCATAATTAAGGTCCAGTATTCTCTGCTGCTATTTATTCACTAGTACTATTCTACCATAACAATTCTTTAATAATGTAAATATTGAACATACTCTTATATTTATATATTCTTTATTCTAAACTAGTTGAGCAAACGTACATTTGCCTCAGATGAATGCTGAGTGCTTTACCTACGGCAAACTGTAGGAAACACCTAGCAGCAGTTTGTCTTGAACAGCGGTCAGCTCATTATCATAATTCTGCCTTCGTCACTTTGTTTTGGCGCGAATTACTTTTATCCCAGGGAGGGAGTTTTGGTTTTCCGAGGAGCACACCGCAGCTTTTCTCCAGCATTAACTAATAAGTGCAGTTAATTAGTTTACGGCAGCTAAACGACAAGGTGTTTTACAATATGATTGGACAGAAAACAATTAATTCTTTTTTTACGCCTGTATCGAAGAAAAGGACATTAAATGGAGCCGAGGAGGATGCTGCAGACCCGGTGAGAGTCACTTCTGCTTCAGTTTAACCGCTAACACTGGCCACATGTCCGACTTGTAATGTTAAAGCACAACGTTATTAAGATATATTCATTTACAGTGTACTTACAGGAGTTTATTTCAAACAGTGAGGGATCTGTAGTTTACACGTTCAGCGTAATCCAAGCTGCCTTCACAAGCGCCACTGCGTTCTTGATTGTTGTGAAAGGCTCCCAGCCATCACAGCACCATGTTTGCGCTACGTTGTCGGCTTCTAAAGCCAGTTGCCCGTCCAGCTGCACGCTTCTCACCGTCTCTGTACTTTGCTCAATACACTAAAATTCTGCAGAAGAAGCCAAAGTCTTCGGCGTTGGAGTCAGTGCCGTCCAGCCCTCCTCCTGCTCCTCTGTCCCCGGAGCAGCTGGACAGGATCGCCCGCAACAAGAGAGCAGCGTTGGAGAAACTAGCTTCCGCTCAAACACCGCCAGGGTTTGGGGAGAGCTGGAGAAAAGGACTGTCGGCTGAGTTTGGAAAGACCTACTTTAAACAAGTGAGAGGAACAGTCAACACACTGTACGTGGCGTGTCTGTTGTTTTGAACACTTCTAATAACTTTAATATCTGTGCCGTAGTTGATGACCTTTGTTTCTGAGGAGAGGAAACGCCACACTGTGTACCCACCTGCTGAACATGTCTTCACCTGGACGCAGATGTGTGACATCCGGGATGTAAGTGTAACTGATGTGGTTTTTAATAGTTACAGCCCTTGGAAATGTCTAATATTTTCAGTGAATTTGCTGATTTCATATTGATGTAAAACAAAAATCTTCTGTTTCCACTGACTCATTTCACTTCACAGTGATAGCAGACCCCTTAGGGTGTCCCTCTGTCAATATCAGAGCAATCTGATGTAGTGTTACGAAATTAAATCCCTATAAAATGTCTGCTATCACTGTGAAGTGAAATGAGTCAGTGGAAACAGAAGGTTTTCTTGGTACATGACTTTGAAATCAGAAAATTCAGTGAAAATATTAGACATTTTCAAAGGATTTAAATTTCAAACTAAACATTAGATTGCTCTGATATTGACAGAGGGGCACTCTGAGGTGGTCTGCTATCAGTATGAAGTGAAATGAGTCAGTGGAAACAGAAGGTTTTCTTGTTACATGAGTTTTAAATCAGGAAATTCAGTGAAAATATTGGACATTTCTGTGTTGGAAGGTTTTCTTTTTACATGAGTTCGCATCTTGGCTGAATTTAGTAATATTTCTGTGAAAATGTAATATTTTAAGCAGTTATTTATTTATTCTATCGTTTCAGCCACAGCAATTGCATTATGTTCAGCAGAAGCGCACTTTTATTTTGAAATGTGCTGCGACAGATGTTACCTTAATGTCTAGAAAAAACACGCATCGCAAAACAGCGCGAGGGCTGGCTTGACTGTCGTTTTCGAAGTGGAGGCTGGCTTGACTGCAGTCTTTCACTGACCTGTGACAGTGTCTGACACCAAAGTGCAAATTTAATATAGATCAGCTGCTTCTGAGCACCATGACATTAGCAGGTATATTTTATGTATGTAGAACTATTTCTAACAAAAGTGTTGATAGTGCTTTATGGGAAATGGGAAGAGGGAAACCAAGAGTGAGAAGATATCACATAAAATCATTGAGCAATAATTTCATAAAATCAGTAAGTGCATTTTAAGATTTGCACCCGTTTGGCTTTATTGAGACTTTATAGGAGGCTGTTGCAGAGTCAAACGGCAATGTTAACAAAAAAACAACTTAATTTTTCCTGCCCTGAGTGCTTGAGGTTCCTTGTGGTGAGGACATAAGTCATTTTAACTAATGACAGGCCTCAAATTTAAGTTAGAATCAAACATTAACTTTAAATCTGACGTTTAAAACTGGATTTAACATTTTGGGGCAAATGGACCAATTGTGTAATTGTGCATGGCAGTATGTGGTCTGTATGTGTGTTAATCACAGAGAAGTAGAGAGACTAAGGTAGTTTTGAATTGTGTCCTGCGTCATAGTTAGGCCCCATCCACACTACTTCATTTTAGTTTACAAACGGAGAATTAAAACGAATACAATCTCCGTCCACATCAGCGTTTTAGCTGCGTTTTGGAGTTTTGGATCTCTGTCTAAATGAAAAACGCTCATCTAGGGCCCGTTCAGGTACAATGGCATGCACGTGCTGGTGTTAACATGAAGCAGATGGTCTATTCTGTAGTTACAGAAGATTGGCGAAAGACTAAAGACATGCAGACGAAGCATCAGCATCAGTTGTTTTTTTTTGCACCAATAACGAGCTGGGACTGTTACTGAATGTAACCCAGGAGTGTGGCGGCAGAAACAGACTGGGAGTCGTTGCAAAGTAAAGGGCGACATGCTCAGTACAAGTGTAGGCAGATAAGTGTTATTTGCTTGATACAGAATATTTTTTTAAAATACCCACTCAAAAACTCTGTCTGTAGAATTTTGTTTCTGCTTTGCATGACTTATAAGACCCAATCAGAGAGCCGGGCGGCTGCCTCATCGTTTCTAAAGTCCTCCGTTTTGGCCCGTCTTGGCTAAAACACCCTCCGGAGTTTCGAAACGCAAAACGGGGTCAGCAGCGATTCCAAACCTCTTCGTTTTTACTGCTTAGTCTGGATGGGAGATGCAAACGTAGCAAAAGGTCTCCGTTTTAATTCGAAAACGCAGTAGTGTGGACAACAAGCCTACACAAGCAGCAGCTGAGAACAACAAATGGAAAATCAATTTACAGTAAATATTAGCAGGGTGATTTAAATCGATTCAGTATTCATTTTTTTCTTTGAGTAACGACTTAGTGAAAGCCTTGTGCACATAATCATCTGCAATATTACCAAGTGTTTAATCAAGAGTCCCTTGGTTTGCCAATAATTGTTGCCTCACTCTAAAATCTGTCTCTAAATCCAGGTGAAAGTGGTGATTCTTGGCCAGGATCCATATCATGGCCCTAACCAAGCCCATGGATTGTGCTTCAGTGTCAAAAGACCAGTGCCTCCGCCACCCAGGTTTCACTAGTTTTTAACCCTTGCCAGAGAACTCCTTACTTTAAAATCAGATAGTGACATATTTATCACACTGTTAATCATTTTCATTTCCAGTTTGGAGAACATGTACAAAGAACTGGTCTCTGACATCGAAGGCTTTCAGCATCCTGGACATGGAGATCTGACTGGATGGGCCAAACAAGGTTGGTTTACGCACAGTCGCACAACAAGAGAGCTGTTGGTCATAACAGACCAATCAGAATCAACTTTTATTGCAAGTAGTTTTCACAAGTACAAGGAATTTGTTTTGGAGATAAGGTGCTAAACTTAGACAAACAAAGTCAAACATAGAGTTCACATAAATAAATGTAGAAATAAATAAATAGAATAGATTGACAAAATATAAAAAATAGGAAAAAAATGATTCACACTTACCAACAAACAAATATGTGCAATATACCGGGTATGTGCCATGGTGTGAAATAAAATAATATTTACATGTGCAAAGATGTACAGTATTTGAGAGGGAAGGGGGGAGTGTCAGTGAGGGATCCACGCCTTGTTAATGAAACACGTTCTCATCTGAAGGCATCAAATATCGACTCTTTAAGAAAGTGTCCATATTTGACACGCAAGGTACCCTTTAGCGTCCGTATGAAACACCTTTTTAGTATGTGGTCATCAGTGTCAGTATGACACTCCTAGGTTTAGGAAAAGGTTCAAATATTACGTGAAGGGTGGTTACATTGGAGTTACTTGAAAGCCCAGGGCGTCTCATGCGGACGCTGAAGGGTACCTTTTGCGTAAAATACTGGCACTTTGTCTGGCTTTCTCAAGGCGTCATATTTGATGCCCCGAGATGAGACCGGGCTCAACAGACTCGCCACCTTCTACATCTGTGATCTCGCCTCACCAGGTGTGTTGCTGCTCAACGCTGTGTTGACCGTCAGAGCGCACCAGGCTAACTCCCACAAAGACAGAGGTTGGGAGACCTTTACCGACGCCGTGGTGCAGTGGCTAAGCAACAACCTTGAAGGCCTTGTCTTCATGCTGTGGGGATCGTATGCCCAGAAGAAAGGAGCCACTATCAACAGGGTGGGTCTACACTGTTGTTTTAATACAAGCAACATATTACCAAGTTGTTTTTTTCTCATGTTTATTCATCAAAGTTGACGTTTTCTCGGTTCATAGAAACGCCACCACGTCCTGCAGACTGTGCATCCTTCTCCCTTGTCTGCTCATCGAGGATTTTTTGGGTGCAGGCACTTCTCAAAGGCCAACGAGCTGCTACAGAAATCTGGAAAGTCTCCAGTGAACTGGAAGGCACTTTAAGTTGTTATGCATGTCAGCTCTTCTAACATGCATGTTGGTTAACTATGGACCAAAACACCCATAAGCTTTCTCAGTTTTCTGTTTTAGCAACAGTATGTGCAGAGATGAAAGAGTTCAAGTCAGCAGTTTACGCTCTACAGTTTTATGCTATACACTGAACTTTCATGAAAGCATCTGTTGGGATGCATAGTTGTATCATTTGCACCTGTCAGTTTCAACATTGTAAATATGTTTGTGTTTTTTTTACTTTTTTATTGAAATATTGGTTCTATTAAAAGTGGTTGCAAAATGTGGATCTCGCATGTTAATGTTTCTAAATTTGTGTCTACCATAAAACATTTTGCTCACTTCCTATTGAGCCAGCTGGTTACCTGTAGTCATACCCTTATTATGATTGATATAACAGGGAAAGGTAAGACAGGTCTAGCTTGGGGTCATTAGCTGACTCTACAAGTGTTCACTGTCCTTCCAACTCTAGTTATTTCTCTCATGTAACTCTCCTTATTAGGGAGGCAACAGTAGGACTGATGAGGTACAGACTCTAGCTCAGGCTTCAAGCTAACAGATATCCGTGTTCTCTGTGAAACTGGCATGGTTGAATCTTAAGAGAATATTTACAAATCTTACTGGATCCACAGATGAGAGTACAACTCATGGATAGTATTAGATTCCAATATGACGTAGCATTGCAATCTAAACATCAGATCTGTTCTAGGTTAAGGTCAAAGATGACTTAGTAGGAAAACTTACAAGAACTACGGGGAAGATGAGAAACACAAAAGAGACCAAAAGATGGTATCCTTGAGATTTGGTGTTGGCATTTGATGTGTTCACGTCTTGTGTGCTGCCACTGTGTCTCCTTAGCTGGGCTCAATAAACTGCAACTGAAACTGCATACCTGAATCTGGCTCTCAATGTTTCTTCAACACTTCAAACATTCTACAAATGGTTTTAGATGACCTTATTGATGAGAATCAGCCTTTCCTTTAATTGCGTTTGAAGGACACTTTGGTTTAAAGTATTTAGAAAAAGAATAAAGGAAACCAAGATCAACACAATATATGTACACCACTGGTCAAGTTTAAGAACACCTCCATTTTTCTATTTTTTTCAATTGAAATTAGAAGAGAAGTCCAGTGAAAAAACGTACATGGAACAAACGTAAGCAGCAAACTGACAATGTTACAAACGGCGTTTCAGTCACAGAAATTTTCAGAACTAAAATTAACATTTAAATTAAGGCGTTTTGTTCATTATTTGACTGAAGGATCAACTTATGACCGTGACATATTGGTGGTATATTCAACCTTGTGCATTTGATCACCTTCTGCTGTTCGACATGTAAGATCCAGTAAGATCTAGGAACTGCATGTGATATAGTGCAAATTGATACATGGCCCTGTGACACCAAATTGTGTGATCTATCAGATTCTGTGACCCAAATGTGAAGTTAAGCGCCAGAGGCTTTGTTGGCGATGTGAAGCCGTTGTAGCTTGGTTGGGTTTAGGCACGAAAAGTACTTGGTTGTGGTTAGGAAAACATCATCGTTTGGGTGTAGTCACAGAATCTGATAGGTCACAGATTTTGGTGTTACACCCCCTTAAAAATGTTTTTGCCGTTGCCTGTGTCGTGGACGACGTGAAGGCGTGGCTCATCCAGTGACGAATTGACGTCGGCAGGAAGAAGCCCGGCGAGGTGGTTTTTCAACTTCGCCCCTGTCAGTTCCGTAGTGGTGGTAATGTTTGCACAGTTGAACAATTGACAATGCCTGTGGAGAGCCTGCCAGTCCGGGATGTGTCCATTCAGTTCCGTTTACTACAGCAGTATCTGGTCCTTCTGAAGAAATACCCCATCCTCACTAAATCGGTAACAAGGTCAGTAACTTAGCTTTGGTTGTTCACTTAATGTTTGGTTCGTTCATGTTCTGCAGCCTGATGCTTGTTTTATGCCATGTCTCCTCAGTTTAACAGAAATGATAAGTAATCATTTAAAGTCAAACCACTGCACTTAAGTTTAAGTTACCGTTTGAACTGGGTTGCTGTTTTTACTTGTTTACTTTAAAGTGTATCTTTCAGACCACTTTGTTTGCACTGACCCCAGACTGCCCTGTTGTGTCAGCATTAGCCAATCAGCATCTTCCAGGAAAACCTCCCCTAGTATGACATTGATTTTATTTAAATCAGAGTAGCTTATTATGAATGTACCTGTTGTGTATTATAGAGTTGTGTGTGTCTTTGATATTTTCAGTGGCATCCTCTCAGCTTTAGGAAATCTTCTGTCTCAGATTGTAGAGGCAAGAAAAAAGGCCAAACATGGAGCCCCGGTCAATGAGATCGACACAGCTGGAGCTGCACGCTATGCAATTTATGGGTGAGACTTTATCCAGAAAGAAAACCAAGGGTTGACATGCTTTTCATGGCTCATCTACAACGAGACATTGAATGTTTGTGTGCCAGTTAAACTAGAGTCAGTGTGAGACAGTGTGCAACAAAATTACTGTCACTGATAGCAAAGTATCTACAGTAGCCCAGTAGTCGATTGATATAGGTTATTTACTGGCCACTGCTGATATTTAGGGAGCAGGATGGCCAGTGGTCAGAATATAATGCCAATATAAATACAAAACAAAGAAAAGAAAAGTCATGTATAATTTAATTATTTCATGCAGAGTGCATTACAATCTAATATACACGGTTGTCTGTTGTTTTAGATGGAATTTTTATTAATCAGTGAAATAATTAAATAAAAAAACACATTGGGATTTGCTGTAGATTGTAGTGACTAGTGTTTAAAGCTTAGTTTATACTCCTGTGTAAGGGCTACGTGCGTAGCCATGTATTTATACTTGTGCTCAGTATCTCCATCGTTCTGCAATTATACTGCCAAACGCTAGTTGGCTAGTTGCCGTGTTATAGCCGCTGGTTTGGCCGCTAGTAAAATTTACTTCAAAACACGGGGCACTTCCTGTCACCGAGCTCCCCAATCACATTTCTTATGGTCCGTGTCGACTCGACGTGTAGTTACATTTTTGAGGAGGTGCACGTCAGACTGCATTGTGTGTGACGGTGTAGGGTTTGGGGTTATACCGTCGATTTGACGCAGAAGTAAATTGCATTTAAGGGAGAGTGGGTTTCACTTTGTCAGAAGTGACTCATTCAACTGCTGACCTACTGTCATTAAGGATGATATATCGGCCTCCTGAGTGCAGGTGTCGGCCGCTGCTGATTATCCCAAAATGCCAGATATCGACCTCTTCATCAGGATACAGTGGTCTATTGTGTCAAACACAGAGTAGGGCGCCTCAGTTATTGTGCACAAATGGAGTGGAGTAGTTGACAGGTGAACTAGTGTAAAGTGCCACAGGCTTGTGCTTATAATGGTGACTAACAAGTTATAGCAGTTAAAACCACCACTCATCTCGGCTGGAGCTGAACTAAGCATGCCGCAGCCTGTCTGAGAGTGAGTTTGTGATTTTAGGGAAGGGCGGGAGCCACTGCTGTAAACGACAGGGGTGCGCTGGATTTATAACTCAAGACAAAACCAGAACACCACTGCGAAACGGAATGTGGAACAATAATCGTTTAATCTCTTTTATCTGGTTTTCATAATCTTTGGAAGCCAAAAATCTTAAATTGAAATCAAAATTAATCTAATTTCACAGCCTTACATCCAACTCCATTTCTCTTTCAAAACCAGTGAGTCTTTTAGGTCATCTAAGTTCCCACACAAGTATTGGGCCTCTTTCCTCTGCTGCTCACTGGTCAGTCTGTGAAATTTAGGCGTAATATTTGACTAATCAGCATCGTTTGACACCCATCTTAGAAAATACCAAATCTTTTATAAATAAGAAATATCAGTAAACTGAGCTCTGTAGTCTCAACTGCTGAACTGGAGATGCTTGTACACACATTTATCTAATCTTCTATGGGCTACTGTAACGAGCTATTCTCATCACTTAGCATGTCTGTCTGCCCTTGATTATTTGAAGGTAATCCAGAAAGCTACCGTAAGGACAAATAAATGGTCTCACATTACACCTATACTAAGACCCCTTCACTGGCTTCCTGTTGCATATAGGATCCAGTTCAAGATTCTCACTATTACTTACAGAGCACTTCACAGTCAGGCTTCTACATATGTGTGGGAACATCTACACCCTTATTCATCAACCTGTTCTCTTAGGTCAAATCACCAAAATGTGCTGTCAGTCCCACGCAGCCATGGTGATAGAGCTTTTGAGGCTGCTGCACCTGAGCTATGGACTGCTCTGCCCCGCACCCTTATGGTCTTCTTGTTTTGTGGATGCTTTCAAAAGACAGCCAAAGACGTACCTGTTTAGACAGGCATTTGGGTAACCTGAATCCACCGGGTTTGCATCTCAAGTATTTTATTATATATTATATATTTTTACCAGGTACTGTGTGCTAAGCTGGTATTTTATTACGTGCTGTATTTTTTAGTTTACTTCCTCTTTACGTGGCTCAAGTGGTCATTTTGTTTTCTGTGTTTTTATTCTTGTATGTTGATGTTTAATAAAGCATACAAATAAAGTTTATTTACTTACTATTATATTTTGTTTCCTATTTCAGGTTGTTTATTACAGGACCGGTGAGCCATTACTTTTACCAGCTGATGGAAGTGTGGATGCCCACCACAGACCCGTACTGTATAGTCAAACGTCTTCTACTGGATCGGCTGTTTTTTGCCCCTGGCTTTTTGCTCCTGTTCTACTTTGTTATGAACATCTTGGAGGTGGGTCATCTCAGAAACTCTCTCATTTTATCATCTCATTAAACTGCTGCAATTTCATATATTGCACTGGCATAAAGTTGGAAGACCCACATGAGACGGATTTTTAAAAAAACAGAATATCCTGAATGCTTAATCCTACACTTCCCATAATGCAACTTCATATTCTCTTTCACTGCTTGATAAACACTCATGTCTTTCAAATACCATGCCGCCAACACTGGTTTTGTTTTTTACAGGTTTAGCAGAACTCCCCATGACTAGTTCTTGATGTGTTAAATTGGTGGGCCGCCCCTTTTACATCTGATTTACTGCAACTCATGTGATGTTTCAACCTGGATATTTCAGTGAAAAAAAAGGGTTACACCTGCACACTTACTCCATGTCACAAAGTTTTAACAATTCTGTTTCCTTCCTACTTCATCTTCATGAGGTTAGAATTGTGACATAGAGTAAGTGTGCATAACCCATTTTTTATGGGTTTCATGGGTTTTTGTCTATGGCACCTATGTGATGTGTATATTAACCATTTAGTCGACTGTCTTCATGCAATATTTTTACATAAATAAATGCATATGTGTAGTCATTCCAATCTATTTTCAGGCTAAAGGGTGGGGAGACTTTGAGAAGAAGATGAGAGCAAGTTATTGGACTGCTTTAAAGATGAATTGGAAAGTTTGGACCCCTTTTCAGTTCATAAATATCAACTTTGTGCCTGTTCAGGTTTGTATTTTACTGGCATCCTGTAATTGAAAAAATGATGAATCATATCCTGACACCACTTGTAATGGTTTTTACCCCCTGTATGTGTTCCTGTGCTTGTTTTTTGACTTTCAGTTTCGAGTGCTGTTTGCCAACATGATCGCCTTATTTTGGTACGCCTACCTTGCATCGGTCAGAAAATGAAGCTTCCCTAGATTTACTTAAAGAAAACACACCTGGGGAAAAACTGGTTCTTCACAATGGCTTTAACATCTGGCCGTATGTTGGCGGCCCACTGCTACTGTATACCTGCTCCTGATCTGGAGAATAATTATCAAACACTGATTTCTGATTAACTCCTAACAAACCTGTACAATGACAATACGCCTTTATAACATGCTGCTATGATGTTTTGGGTACATCACTGTGTTTGAAATAATGAAAATGTAGTTTATAATAAATGTGTTTTCTGCAAAGCACTGCCAAAATCTGATGATGGTGAGGAAAGATGTACCAGTAAACATGGAATAAATTGATTTGAGATAGTCTCTTTTAAATAATGGAATAATGTTAAGTCTAATTGTCATTGATTATGTGTGTCTTGTGGTTGTGGTCTGTCCTGTAAATAAAACAGGAAATATGACACATTCACATTTGGAGCTTTATTATAATTTTATAAACACTACACTAGATAACAGAATAAAAATAAATTTGTAACATGCTGGGTTGTTAGTGTGACATTTGAATTGTCAAAACAAAATAAGCTGAAACATAACACAGAATTACAGATGGAGGAATTAATTGAGTTTTCAAATTTAAATAGCTAAATAAATAAATAGTTATTGAATTGAAGTTATTATATTGTTTAAAGTTATTTATATTGAAGACAGTAATGTAGGCTACAAATTATTAACTTTTTTTACATGTTAAGCAGAAGTGTCCTCCTCAGCCTCCCCTCAGACGCATCGTCATGTTGATGGTACTATGCACCTTGACGTTGTAGTCTGAAAGCTGTCTGCCGTCCGTCAGCTCCTTGCCTTCATAAATGAGCCTCTGCTGGCTCACAGGGACCCCCTCTCTGTGCTGGACCTTGCTCTTGAAGTCCCTCACAGTCTCGTCAGGTTTGATATCATAGGTGCTGGTCTGCCCCTTTTCGTTTCTGAGGAACACCTGGATGGTAGCCGGCTCTGTGACCAGCAGAGACACCTGGGAGCCCGACTGCAGGCCGTAGCAGCTGATAGGCTGTGAGTCGTCGCTGAGAGGGGTCCTCTGGCCGTTCACGAACACCAGCTTCTGGCTCTGTGGGGCGACTCCTAGTTTGTTATGGATGAGTGTTTTCAGAGAGCCCACTGTGTCCTGTGGGTTCACCCTCAGGGAGTGGCGGGTCCCATCCAGCGTAACTATTGTTATATCCATCATCAAGTGGCCTGAAAGATAATTCAATACGATATAAAAATCAGTTCAGTCTAGAAAAACTATTTTAAATAAAGTCCACTGTGTGTTTCGTTACAACGTTGATAAAGACATCTTCCTACCTTGTGACCAGGTTAGCAAACTCTTCCGGAAAGCTTCAAGTCTTCAGACTGCGACAGGTAAACAAACAATGCTCAGCTGCAGCTGTCAGAGGCTTC
>JAPMOB010207657.1:0-39303 GCA_029875015.1 Lepomis gibbosus
CAAATGGATTTAGGCCACTGAGCATTGGGTTCAGAGAATGGGGTTTAGTGTTTTAGCAATTGTGAAAAACTGTAATACAGTTTATGGTTTTCTTTTCTTTTCTGTACACAACACTGTGCTGCTGTTACAAGAGTAATGTTTTGCCAAGTAAATATTTTCTACTTCAACATTACATTGGTGTTTACAGTTTACTTACTGACTTTATTACTGTCACTCCAGAACATTGTATGGAAATTTACAAATACACAGCCTATGAAAGACAAAAGAGCAGTGTGTGCATGATATATCCAAAAATGTACTATTATGAAAAAAGTGTTGGCCATTTAATGCAAATACTTCATTTTAGGTAAGGAGGAGGAGGTATAGGAAGGAAGTCTCAGATCAATGCCATTTGTTTATGACATTTTGAATGCAGTGTTTCATTTTAAGGGACATGTGAGGCATTGTGCATTTTGTGTGTGCAGTTTTGGAAATGTGTAGAGTTTTGAAAAAAGGAGACATAGTTGAAAATGTCTGTAAAGTGGGTAGTGTTACACATGAGAGGAGTGGGAGTGTCACCTGGTAAATAGCATTTTGATTGGTTGTGTTTGGAAAAGGAAAGCAAGCCACTTCTGGTTAGATTTTTGTCCTAGGTAGAGAATTATGTGTAGTGTTTAAAAAAAAAAAAAAACTAAGCAAAGGTGGAGAATTACCATATGGTTTTACAGATTTGGTGTGTAGTTTTGCTCTTTGAGGGAGAGGTTTCAAAAACTGTGACACATGTAAAGATTATGTTTGAAAAAACTGTAAGCGATTCTGCCCCAGCATCCCTTCTTGGGTCTGGAACAGGCAACAGAATCCTCCTCCTCCTCCTCCTCCTCCTCCTGCTCCTCTTTATCCTTCTCTCTCTACTCCTCCTCCACCTAATTTAAAACTCTGTTACTAAGCCAAGAGATTACCTTGATGTAGTCACTTTTTTTTTAGACTTGGCAAAACTCCTCCAGAGAGCATTATAAAACTGTTTTAACAAGCTGATTATTAGTACTCCCCATGTCTAGTAAACTGATTTGGATTTTGTTAAATTGCTGAAATTCCCCCATTAACTTCATTACTACTCGATACAAACACAACATTGACTAAAACAAAAGCCATGCGGTAACTGTGATTGATTATCTTCAGCTAAGTTTCAAGTTGATTCTTAAACAGTTCTGAGAGAACTTGTTTATTTATTTATTTTGTTTTAACTTTTTAATATATATACTTTTTAATACATATACTTTTTTTAAAAACACACACACGCTTACTGTTTTATTTATTTATTTTATTTCTAATATATTCTCTAACACACACACAAAAACACACGCTTACTGTTTTATTTATTTATTTATGTTTTTTATGTTTTGTTTATTTTTAAAACACACTGTTTTATTTATTTATTTTATTCTATAATATATATATATATATTTCTTTTTTAACAAAAACACATATGCTTTGATTACTTTACGCTTTAATTATTTAATGAAATGTATGGGGTAGATTGTTGTTATGTTGTATGCTTTGGCAATATTGTTTCACAGTCATGCCAATAAAGCTAATTGAACTGAATTGAGAAGCAGAAACCAGTGACCACATGGAAAAGTAAGAAAAGGTATTCATCAGTCAAAAACCTGTGATTTGGGAAATGGATGGCACATGCTGAATTTACTTGAAGTTCATCCTATAACTTAATACATATTTGGAATATCTCATGTATTTTAGACCAGACTACACTCTATCTAGCCAGATGGATTATTTAAGTGTCTCAATAAACCTTGTTGGACATCAACGAAGGTCAAGGAGAAATTATTTTACTCGTGAAAGGCGCAGAAGTGGCACTTTTCTGGCAGATGAGCTGACAAGTCATTAGTGGTTATGGAAGTCTGAGTCAAGTGGGGAAGAAATCAGCATCTACCTCTGTCTGCTTCTATTGCTGTTACACATATTAGGATTTAATGAGCCATCAGTCATCTGCATCTGTTTCGGTTGCTTGGCCTGCAGCACCAATGTTGTCGAGGTACACGCAGAAGTTGTGTGTGATGGCTCTTCATCTCCAGAATCAGGAAAACACAGATAATGGGAAAGGTCCAGCTCAAACACTCTCCAAGTGTTAGAAATGAACATGCACAATGACAATTTTGGGTCCACAGTTCAAAGTTTCCTTTGCAGTCCAATGGCTGATAAAAGCAGATTTGTCCTTCTTCATCTCTCAAGGGCTTTTTGTCTTGTTAAACACCTACTGGGGCACATAAAATCTGTAAAAAAATGCCATATACTTTGTATATGTTGGTATATATACAAATTACAAGTTTTAAGGAAACACACATTATTGGTGGTTAAATAAAATAAATTCAACAATGTTAATGTCAACAAAACAGGTTTGCAACAAAAGTGAGCCTTAACAAGATTTTGAATTGATTCAAGACTATTTGAAAAATAATCTACACATTTTGTTAGATGTAGCATGCAGGAAAAACAAAGAATTCATGTCAACTCAAGTCACGTCAACTCATTTCGAGCCAAACTAATGGTGAGGTGGTCTAGATTGAAATATCTCAACAACTATTGGCTGGTTTGCCATTAAATTATGTAGAGCGAATCGTGGTCCTCGGATGATTCTATTAACCTTGACGATCCTCTTTGACTTTCACTACAGCAAAAGCAAGAGGTTCGCGATTTTGTTTTTAGTGACATGTAAGCTAACAAGTGTGGTTTGCTATGAAATTTGAAGATAAATGCCCCTTAAAGATATATTCTGATTAATTTTGTGATTCCCTGACCTTTCTTGTAATGCCACCAGTAGCTCCAAGTTTTCACAGATCCTGTAAAACATCAGATCTACTTGGTGAATTGGCACAATATTTGGCACAGTACAGATAATATAATCACTTTGGTGATCCTTCATCACATTTATTTTGTCATGTACTTTGGTTTATGACTAAATATTTGCAAAACTAAAGCCAGTTCCACCAACCTCAGCTGAACGTTGCTAGTTAGCATACTAACATGCTAAACTGGAATGATGAGTTCAATAAATGTCAACTAATTTAGCATGTTAAAGCAGGAAAAACATTAGTCATATGGTCTTTTCTCAGATCTAAATGCAAATACGGCAAAGAATGCATGAGGCTGCAAATACAATAAAGTGTGATTCATTGGTGTAATTTTTGAGGAATCAGACTTGACACGGACACTGGAAATCAAGC
This sequence comes from Lepomis gibbosus, assembly GCA_029875015.1. NCBI lineage: Eukaryota > Metazoa > Chordata > Actinopteri > Centrarchiformes > Centrarchidae > Lepomis > Lepomis gibbosus. The sequence goes on from JAPMOB010207657.1 coordinate 3,222, forward strand.
TTAATGTAAAGCTGCAAATTCTAAGTGTGCTTCCAACCTATATGAACACTGGAGCCTCAATTCTCAATTATAGTATCTTTATGTTGGTGTTTTCAAGAAATACAAGAAAACATACTCTCCAAAATTGTTCTGTGTATGTATCACTGCACATGAAGGGAAGGACCAGTATAACTGAAGTTTTGCAGTGAGAACAACATTTGATTCATATTACAGACCAAATTGCATTGTGATCGTGAGGTTTTTATGCAATATTAACGTCCCACCTACACACAAACATACACTCTCACAGTGTTTTTTCCTCTTCCTAAACTTTTGTTGGACTGTTAAGCGTCACCCAGTCTTTGCCTGTTCTTGGACTCAAGTACTATCCACAATAGACCTGTCAAAGCTGATTGATTTATACACCATGCAGCTCCTTTGTCATTGCTATGTCATTGTTCTGAGGTGCTTTTGTCCTGATCCCAAAATAAATTCCCCTGACTTTGTGTGGCGCGTGTATACGACTTCCTATCCAGTTTTGACTCATAGGAAGTTTGGAACTACAGCAACAGAAAGAGATCAGGCATACACAGAAAACCTCCCAACATGGACACACACACATGTTTCCATCACTTTTGGGGACATTACATTACATTGCTTTTTGTCCACATAAGGTAGGCCAGTTACCACAATGTGACTGTGTAAACAGGTTTATGTCCACACAAAATTAATAACAGCTGCCAACATACACACACAACACAGGTTATGATGAAGCTGGTGATTTCAAACCAAATGCCAGTCACTTAAGGTCAACACACCAATGTGGAAAATTGGATTTAGCCTTTAAATATTTATTCAATCATTATCAAATATTATATATTTAATAATTAATCCAGTAATCATAATGGCCTTTGCTTTAAAGACTGCACTGCTCCATCTCCTTTCAATCACAGCTTCACACCTTTCACGGAATTGGGGATCTTTGTGGAACTGACTATTTGCTGAACTCATCTACTCATAGTCTCAAAACTGAAAATGAGACACCAGAGAGAAAAAGGACCTGAGCCTAGATGGAAACCAGAATTCAAATACACTCACTCATCATTTTCTGATTTGTTTTTCTTTTTTCTGTCTTATCTTTAGAAGTAGAGATTTCATACAATAAAAACATATTTAAGATGTTTTCACACATCTACAGTCCATTTGGCTTTAAGTCAGGGCTGAAATTCACATGTTTGCTTTCAAACGTTTTCCCAATTAACTGAGTCTACAACTCACAGATGGTTTTAGAAGAGTGTTCCTGAGGGGGAGTTTTGTTGGATGTGTGGACAATTTTTGTCCACTGTAATATGTTTTCAGTGACCCTCTGTGTCCATAATGTTTTTTCCACAGTCCTCCCTGTAGACTTGCAACATGACATATGCCGATGCAGAATGCTAGCTGATCCCAGTGGTAGAATAATTTGACAGTCCCTAAAATAGATGCATGGGCAAAGTCAGTACAAAATCAACTATTTGATCTGTTTTGTAACAACGTACAAGTATCAATAAAAAAGTAAGAGACTTGTTATTTTCTGTGGGTTTTTTGTGTTAGTGTTAGCAAATGAGGTTTTAGTTGCTCATTAAACAACCGTTAAGAAACATGTTTTCAGTCTTTCGGTGACAAAAACTTCTTAATGAGGTGGTAAAAGTAAAACCCATGCATTGGCAAAAGCAGACTCAATTTTGTTCTGAGCCTGCTCATACAGACGATTGGTTAAGGTTGTATTGGTTAAGAATGAATATGATTAGTTTATGATACCGTTATACTAAAATGTGCATCCACCATCAGTACTGATGAAGGTATAGCTGCATTTGTGAGAACATTGTGGAGCAGTGACACTGTTTGTAGATAATTTCTGTCTGTGACAGAAGCCTCAAGGTCAGCTAAAGCTGCAGTCCAGTCCTCGGTTCTTACGCTGCTTGACCTATCATCTTCCTTTGACACAGTCACAGGATCCCGCTCTCTGCACTTTTGGCAATGGTCATCTCAGGCAAAGCACTCCTGTGGTTCGAATAGTCCCTTTCTGGACGTTCTGACAATGTGGCAATGGCAATTGTCCTCCTCTCACTGACTCCCCAAAGGAGTGCTCCAAGGCTCAATCCTAGGGCCCCTTGTCTTCTCAATTTACATCACGATCATTCGCTTGCATGGCTTCTCTTACCACTGCTGTGCAGATGATACACTATCTATGGCCTAGATACAGTATGTATTACTCAACCTATGCTACCAGAGGACCCCACAGACTCGGTGTTGATCATGGACTGTCCCTCGGTCATATCTGCATGGATGAATGCTTGCCATCTTCAACTAAACCTCTTTAAGAGTGAACTCTTGGTTATCCCAGCCAAGCAACGATATCATCAAACTAAAAATTGACTCCAACCAGGGTAGTGGGTGTCATGATTGATGACCAACTCTCCTTCTCTGACCGTGTCACCACTGTCTCTTGGTCGGGCTGCTATGCTCTATACAACTTAAGAAAAATCAGGCCCTACCTTACTAATTACCCCACCCAGCTTCTGATACAGGACATGACTTTTTGAAAGCATTTGTTAAAAATGTTCTGAAAAGTAGCTTGCACCAAGAAATGTTAATTATTTAGCAAATGAAAATGCTATGAAAAAGGTTTACTTGCACAGTAAGCCTGCAATGCAGTGTAAGAAAACTGTGTTGCCAAAAAAAGTAACTTAAAACAATAATAAGCTACAGATTGCTGCATTATATTCTATTATATTTTTATATACTAAATTATCACCTGCCACCTGAATTTTGTGCTTCCCTTGTGCAGAAAATGTCCCAAGAATTCAGAAAATTAATTGTTTAATGCTAAAAATCTGCTGAATCTGCAGTCCAGACCTGCTGAGGGGCTACAAGGAGAGCAAGTATATGATAGATAAGGATTTTAAGGATTTTTTACTCCAAATCATGCAAAGCTACTCAAATCCCAGCTGGAAATAGATCCCTTAAAAATTCTAATTTTTCCAATGCACCGCTGGTTTATGTTCTCTGTTGTTATATATAACAGAGAACATAAACATATATGTAAAAACAGACATGGGGAGGGAGGTGTTTTTAGGAGAAATCTCTGGATCAATCACACACAAGAACAACATTATTGGACATGTGACCAAAACATAATTCATTTGCGTAACAAAAAACATTTCAGGCATTATAATTTCATGTTGCAGTCACCTCATTTGACTGTCAAATATCAAAAATCAATCCTGATTGGCTTTGCTGTCAAGCACGATGTAGAATAACTGCACAGTGATATGCATGCAAATGAGCACACACAGAGGAATTTATATAATTTATTTGTCTAATTTTCTAGTCAATGTTGAAACTTGTTTTTTCTAGTCAGGAACATTTCTGCAGTAAAAGTCAACGCAAAACGTCAGTCAAGTACAAACATTTTTTATTTTAATCTTACAAATTTGTCAAATGTGAGTGAACTCGCAATCAGTAGACTTACCGCAAATCTGTGGAGGGATGACATCTGTCTCTAACACTAATATCTGTCTCTCATATTTTGATTTGACACAATCTACTGACACATTTTGCTGAAAGAATTCAATTTAATTGGATCCACAGATACATAAGTGACACAACAATTTAATTTTTATATAAAACATTTTGCTTTCTCTCATGACAGTGTTTGCAATGCCCCCCTCCCATTGCATAACATTGTAAATGGAAGGACAGGTATAATGATGTTTTGTGTGTTTTTATTTTCACTTTTGAGTCACCTGGAGGGCAAGCAGAAACACAGAAGAGAACACACATACCCCCCCCCCCCCACCCTTATAATATTCACTTTAATCAATATTTACAGCATACAGCGCTCTCTCTCTTACACATCAAACTGAATTTCTGTTCTTGATCAAAAAGTTCACTAGGGATACCTTTGTGCATATCTTTGTTGGCTCCAGTGTGACTGAAATTAATCACACCAAAAATTAAATCCAGCCCAATTACATCCAGTTCATATCTGAACTGAATCTAAATGTTTAATAACACCAAAAGTAGTTTTGTGTGGCACATTTTGCTTTGTGCATCTTGAAATAGTCCTGATCTGCAGAAGAATAAAATCTGGTGGTTCGCACATTGTTAATTTAGTGCTCTTTCCAACAAAAAATATTCACACATTACGTTATGAAACGAACAATGTTTCTGGCACATAAAATTACTAGTCTTTTCTAGTCTGCACTTGCTTGTATTATGTTTGCCTTCATTCTTGAGAATACTGTATGACATTGACTGGAGCAGTATGATGATCGTGATCTGGAGGTACTTTGGTTTATGTAAAACACCAAAAATCGCATTTAGTTTAATTTAATCGCAAATAGTTTTTCATCCAATTAACTACCAGTGTTTTCTTGTAGCAAATTTTTATTGGAGTCTAAACAAGTCAAGAACTTAAATTAAGTCTCCACACTGGACAAATCCAGGTGCAGTGGACATAGTATGTATTTCTAATTACATATACACACTTTTCCATTTGCACATTCAGTCCGAAAAATCTGTTTAAAAAGGCGAAGGATCAGGTTAGTATAGACAAAAAGGAGAAAAGGAATGTGCATGAAATAATTTATTTGATTACCCAATTGATGTAAACCCCATTAGGTTATATTATGATTTGCTCATTTGACTTCAGTCATTTGCTACCAGAATAACTTAAGCACTATCATTAGCACAGTCTTTCTGTAGATCACAGAATCCATCCTCTGTGAGGCTCTGGTGAATCTCTCAGTTCTGCCTTTATTCTTCCATGAACAAGACGTCAAGAATCATGCATGCTGAAGTCCACATTTAGTTTCATAAAACCAGAAGAGAAACAGCAAAAAAAAAAGTTGATACAGAGGTTTTTGTAGGGGAGCACCACAAATGAGCATCCACTACTGCAAAGAGACACACAGCACAAACATGACTCACGACAGCAACAACAGTACAGATGGAAAAATGTGAGGGTTGTGTAGTAGTGGAAATGCACACGCACACACACACACACACACACACACACACACATGCATGTACACACACTCACACTAAACATCTCTAGCATTTCATTTAAATGTTTTTAATCATTCCTGATGTCTGAAGTTAATACAGGCTTTTTGGCTCAAGGTCCCAAAATGAATAAATATTAATTTGCAGCTGGGCAGGTTTAAACTGTATTTCCAGTAATGTTATGCAGCAGTGAACATCCTGATCTGTGTGTGTTACTTCCTCATTCTCGTCCATCTCAGGTTGTCTTGTTGGCACATGACAAACACTGATCTGAAACAACAACAAGCACATTCAGTGAAAGTTTTTGTGACGAGGGCTCAGAGCAGGTTGCCCTCAGACACTAGTCTCCCCTATTTCCAGAGGGTATGTGTGGCACTGCGCCTTCTCCTCCAGACACACGTCCTCTGTGGCAGAGCTGGCATGACTGGCGGTGCCTCTGTGTGGCAGGAAAGAAAACTGCAGGGTGTGTCTGCTCTTGGAGGACCTGCCTTTCCCCATCCCGTTGCTGTAGGAGACGACTAGTCGGCGGTTCTCCTCAGATGCGGACGATCGGGAGGGGCCTCTGTCAGCTTTGTTAAAGCGAGGCGAGTCACCGCTGTGGTCGCTGGCAGTGTTGTCATGGAGAAAGGGCAGATTGCCAGTGGCGATGCTGCCGCTCTTGATGTGTGGCGTGTGGCTGTGGGTGTGGCGGTACTCCTCATCAATGTCCTTACCCAGCTTCCACCGCTTCCATTTTTTCAGTATCTCCGACTGTACCTGAGGAATGATGGGATAGTAGAGAGAGAGAAAGCAGATAAAGAAAAGACACATGAAGATTTGCGATCAAGATTAAATAAGACACCGGGCATTTATTTATGGACGTCTCTTGCAAAAGATTGCATCTAAAAGTTTATAGATTAGCTGATGGATGATGTTGTGTCTGTCCCACACGAAAGGAATGAAGTGGGACCTGAACAAAGATGGAGCTTTTAGAGATATAAAAAGACTGATAAAGGAACACTCATGATGAGAAATGTCTAATGTATCTTCTCTACAAAAGGAAAGGATGGAAGTGTAGTAATTGCTGAGATTATATTAAGGTGGTGCACTACATAAAAGCACATCTATCTCACCTCTTTGTTGACAAAGCAGTACAGGATGGCCACCAGCAGGCCCTGAAATATAAGGTGGAGTTTTACTTTTTCAGTCATTTCAGACACTGGAAAAGAAACAACTTTTTTACTGTCTATTAAAGGATACAGCTCTAAACATAGAACTACATTGTTTACCACGTGGGAAAGAGCAATACCATTACACTGGGTGTCATATTCCCTCAAAACAATTGATGTCTTAACTTTGAAGCTGCTTCACAACAAACTACACTGATATTAATGTGCCACCTATTGCATCAGAATGTGTCCTTCAAACCTGTTATAATGAGTTCAATGTTCATAAAATCGACTTTGCAGATGTTTTATGAGGAAGGGAGTTCAAGGATCCACATTGCATTTTGGTGAGTAACACTGAGCGGAAACTTTGAAAGACTTTACTCTAGAAGAATACGAAATGGATAGATGGAAGACATTGGAAGTCATTTAAACACTGTAAGGTGTAACATATCCTTTTATGTACAATATTTGTTATAGATTTATCAAAATGTAATGCTCAGTGCTCTAAAATTAGAGGTTTCAAAGAGTACAGATGCATTTAAAGAAACAGCAGTTTTTTAAATGGACTCGTATGCCTGCTCTGACCTGGAAAGAGTTGAACAGTAGGTCACAGAAGAGGCGAATGAGGCGCAACACGGAGCCTTTTGGGACAGACTCGTCAATGACGAATGTAAAGAGGATGGCATGAATCCCAAGCAGGGGGATGAGAGTCAGAGTGGACTTTGCTAATCTGGACCAGAGGAGGAAAGGAGAAACAGGAAAAAGTTGCAAGGTTTATATTACAGGACAGCCACTAATCATCTTACTTAGTTTACACTTCATCCTATCGACCTTCAACAGGTAAGATTTAATTGCCAACAGAAAACTATATTACACTTGTAGCAATGGATCACATGTATGTGAAACATACAGAAAATTACCACCCACTCTGCAGTCCCTCTCAGACACCACCTGCCCAGTAAATATCCTGGGCACACTATTCAATGTTTTTAGAACAATTCTCTCACCTGAACTTGTAGTCGGTGTATCTCATCTGATGCGCTCTGAGTTTAGACATCAGGATTTTGATAATTCGGATGAATATGAAGAAGTTAATCTGAAATAATAAGAGGAGAGTTATATGCAAACAACTATGAAAAATATGTTCTGTAGTTGTTTAGATGACATAATGTATGTGACAGAGGCAGAGACTTTCAAAAATGTCTCGAGGCTTTCTGTGCCCTGTGGGCTTTGAACTGGCAACACATACAAATTGTGATCTAGTGCAGAACCCTCTCTGATGACAGAGAGCATTAATTATTACAGCATTCAAGTTATTAGCTCTCCAAGTTTGGTATTGTGTGTATGTTGTCTTGACAGATGTATTCGTGTGAATGTGTGTGTGTGTGTGTGTGTGAGAGAGTGCACGCAAACACAGTTTATTTAGGTGGGAACAGTTGACCTGCAGACTTCTGTTTGGGATTGTTGCAGGATGACATGTGACGTTGTGTCTGTTACACAACCATACGGCAACTATTTCAGTGACTACACTAAAGAGAATTTTTCCACAGGGCACATACTCTATCACTTACACAATCCAGGAAATGTACGGGTCTATGAATATTTTAGTGTGTGTGTGTGTGTGTGCACACGTACGCTTTTGTATGAGGTCACAAAGGTTGCTACTGTTACTGTTAAAGCGCACTTGTGCTTATATGTATGTCCATCCTTAGTGCTGTTAGTCTCTATGAGAACAAGAGGCAGGAAACACACAAGAGGAATTCCACGCAAGAGTGTGTGTGTGTGTGTGTGTGTGTGTGTGTGTGTGTGCGGTAGGGGTGTGTACATCCATGTACAAGAACACTAGAGCTACATATATTAAGCTTCTGATCTAGGGTGGGAGTCTTTGGGGAATTTTATGAATACATTTGTTCAATTTCTTGAGGTCAAAATTTGATTTTCACTTTAATAAGTTGTTATCAGTTTTATCTTGTTTTAATTTTTCTAGACAAGAGGTTACAGGATAAATCTGAGAGGTTGCGAGATGGTTAACAAGAAAGGACAACTGAAAAACTGATTTCTACTTCACAAAATAATTTGAAAATATTTCAATCTTTTTATTTTTTATTTACTGAATTCCTGTTTGGTTATACCTCCTTATGCCTCTAAAACATCTAAAAATGACTTCAGGCTGACAAATGAAAAAAAAAATCAGCATTGAAATAAATGTTTCATTAAAAGGAGACATCTGTTCTGTTCAATCAGTAATTAAGAAACATGTATTTACCAAGCAGCATTTTGTGGAGCCAGAATAACATCAGCTGTGTTGTATTTCCACTTGTCACTACAAGGTACCTTTCGAACAAACTTTTAATGGTGCATGTAGTGGTGTCATGTATACCACAATACACACTTGACAGCTATAAACAATTAAATAACACTATTATGATCTCAAATAACTTGATAACAACAGGGAAAGTAATGAAAATATCCCAGGAAAAACAACAAAGACAACCCAGGGGGTTACACGGCAAACAAGATGATAATACAACAAAGATGGTGACACAGTTTTTCCTGATTTCTCGGATTGTATTTCTGAGCAGTTTTGAAATCGAGAAATGCTCTTCTTTCTTCTGGAGAAATGATTACAGTAGTTTGAGTACTGAACTGAGGGTTAATTACCCAGTTAGGACACAATTGCCTCTTCATTTGAAACCTGATTAAAGCTGAATTCACACTACAATGTGACATGACCTGTGAAATCGATGGAAGTTTGGTGACATAGTAACTACTCACAGTTAGCTAGTTGATGAAGTACTGTAGCTGGCAAGCTAACTGTTAGCACCTGGAGCTTCTATCCAGGAAGATATTAAAGATATATTAAAGATTATTAAGATAATAAAGAGGGAAAATAAAACTCACAGAATTTACGAGATTGGTAACAGTCCGTTTGCACACCTGTTAGCTCCTTATCTTGGCTAGGTCGCTAACTGCACAGTGAGTTCACACAGTTTATTCAAAAGACCTCTTAGTATTAGACTCCTGTCTCATAACATACTGTCTATAAACATTTGTGGAACAGTTTCTACTCCAAAGAGGAATTTAAAGAAAAGTGGATGGTATAGTGCAGCCAATTAGGTATTATAGCTTCCTCCATTTTTGGACCTTCCCCTCAAAGGTCAGCTCTGTACCGTTCTCCACGCTATATTACCAAGTGTCCCTGATATAGTCAGGGTTGAATGCTGGAGGTCAGTCACAGTGCTGAGAGAAGGTCAGTCTATACAGGTGGTTCTCAAAGTTTTTCTGTAAGTCCCCCTTCAGAAGCCATTAAAAGTTTATGACAGCTGCTGTGTGTGTGTGTGTGTGTGTGTGTGTGTGTGTGTGTGTGTGTGTGTGTGTGTCACTGTAAACTGCCAGACAGAGAATATGAGGTTTAGAGACAAACAGACAGATAGAGATAGACTTACCAGATATGCAAACAGTATAGGAGAACGGATGATCCACCAATATCCCATGTTAATATTCCTCTCCCAGCACCTACACACATAAACAAATTTTATAATGTAACTTATTGCTGTTGTCATTGTGATCTTTTTTTAAAAGTCATCACATAATTTAAATCATGCTCACTTTATATGACTTCTCACAGGACACAGATAAAAAAAAGCGGATGCATCTAAACTGGCATTCACTTAATGTGGCCATATCATGACAAGCAACTTACTCCTCGTTCTCATAGAGATACTTCACTGTGATCCACGGCAGAACGAATATGAGTGGTGCACCTGAGAATGACAGAGGTAAAATGTGAAAGTTAACTTTTGATGAGGTAACAAAGTAAAACTTAAGTAAGACTGTCTTCATTTTACCAGTAGATAGTGAGTACGTATTAGCAATCTTCATTTTTAGTACAATGTATACAGTTTGATCATGTTTAACCTTGTTATCATCATGAAATCACTTTATGAAACAGTTTTCTTATGATCATGAGCTCAAAATGTCATTATCTCAAGACAAATATTACTGTTTTCCTGTTACTTGAAAGGCCTCTAAACATGAAACCGTCTGCCCATGTCTGAACTTGATTAAAGTAAAATCGAATGTGTTCACAAGTTGGGTCTTTTCTTTGGACGTTATCTGTCTGTTAGGCTACAATGACTCACTAACTTCAATTGAACAATCCATTTAATACTGTGACCAGACCATGATTTATCATCTCCGCTCAGTGAGAATTTTTTTTAATCTTGGAAAACAATGCTTGAAATCCATAGATTATTAACTAGATAATGATTTTTTTTTTCTCACAACAGCAAGCTGAAAATTGAATCGCAAATTCATTATTTATTCAAAGAAAATGAGAAAATTAAGTTGTGATCTCAAGAAAACTGGTTGGAAGTGTTACCCGCAACTACCCAGAACAGACAAGGTTCTGCGGCACCGATTTTGATACTCACAAATACATTACTCTGATTGTCCCTCTATACACAATGGCCCGTAAGTGTTTGCTTGTGAACTCACCTTGTGTTGTCATTTCAGAGCATGCAATACCACACCTGTCCACTAGATGCCCTCAGAGATTTTTTATCACTTCACCGAATTACCTGACTCATACTGAGAACGTTTATCTGTCCACATAGCTGCTCTGTATTTGCTCATTGGTCTGTTTATATACCTGCTAATTATTCCTGTACCTGAGTGACTTCGTGTTGCTGGTGACTGTGTTCATGTATAGGGTACATCGCAAGTCTCTTAGTTGCATTCACCTTTCCCTCACTTGCGTCTTTTCCTTGCATCTAAGTCCCTCCCATCGGGGACACAGGAAACCATGTGAGGGGAGACAAAACAAGGATTTATGTTTTTAGAGAAATTAGATGTCCTGTCCTATGAAGCGTCACGTGAAGCGACGTCTGGTAACGGCAGCAGCTCAGTTTTTACTGTGTCCTGCTCAGAGGCATAGGATAATTTCTACTGTCAGAATGCGTTTGTTCATTATTGGCATCTGCATTTATTGATATTCTGATAGTGAATGCATTATTGAGTAACCCAGAATATTAGCTTGTTACCTTTTGAACACTGGAAATGATTAATTAGGCTAAATGTTTCAGAGAAAATTTAAATGATGTAACTCATTTCAAACCCAACGGTCAGGAACTATCTGCCTAACATATGACTAAATGGAAATGACAACAAATGACGCAAAAAGTGTTTCTAGCTGACAAACAGACTCTGTGACTCTCTCTGACTTTAATTGTATACATAATAGAAGAATGGGGGAAAAAACAGATCACAAAAAGAAAAATCTTCCTAATTAAAGAAGAAAGTTGTTTCTGGTCCATTTATTTATCAAACCTATAATGAACACAGATCAAAACTTGAGTTATACACTTGAGTGAAATTTGTTATCTGTAAGAAACTACAATAATGTTGTGATGTATTAGATCAGCCTGATCAGCTGTGGCGTCCAAAAAATACCTCATATCCAAAAAGGGGATGAGTCTGTCAATATAAGACTTCTGTGAAGACTGCTCTCATGAATCCTCGCTCATAGCCAGGATTTCTGCTTGCTCCTCACTTCCTTAGCAGAAACAAGAGCTTTGAGATGGTATGCAAGATGGCAGACCAGAATGACTTCCAGTTCAAGTAAGGGACGACAAAATATCAAATATGAGACTTGAGATGTACCCACTAAGATGGACGACATGACAGCTCCCCAAAAGTGAAGCCAAAACATCTCTAAAGATGGTTTCTGTCATATTAGGTAGTTCTAGACATGCCGATGTAAATTCAAATGTTAATGTATCTGTGTAGTTCAGTTTTAATGAGTTATTTGATGCTATAAAAAGGTCAAAAAACTGAGACCTGCTCGCGATTGACTCAGCCGGGCGGGACCTTGTTACCTATATTGCTTTATTAGTAACATGCAGATTCAGTTGACTATCCAAGATATTTTGGCTTCATTTTTGTACAGTTGGAGGAAGTGGAAGCACGTCCTCCATCTTATACTTATGGTTCCTGTTAACGGCTGCAGAGCCTGTCAGAATCCTGTTTACTGTTCTCAACTAAATGACCAATATTTGTCTGTCAGAAAAGAACAGAAATACAAATGTTTGCATTTGTGTAATAACCACAGCAGCATTACTATGTGATAGTCAGATCCTGTGTAAGAGCGGTTCTTACCCCAGCCAATGGCCAGGTAAATATAGAAGTACTTCCTCTCGCTGAACACGGTGATGACTAGCAGGCTGTGCAGGTAGATGCCCTCCACCAACAGCCAATAGTTGTTGGCCATCACGCTGTACTGCATCATCACCATGGCACCACGGCACCATGTCACAGCCTGACACATGACACAGGATGGGGGTGGTGAGGATACAATAAGCCAAGGTGACACTTTGCCTTAAAGTACAAAATGTTGCTTTATATCAAAGCTCCACGGCTGACAAATACTCTGCTTCAGCTCAGTTGAATCAACTCTGAGTCAGACTGCAGCACAATACAATGTGCAAACCTTGGCTTACAACAGCACTTCATAGGACAAAGACTGTAGCTCTGCACATAAACTATTTTATTCTGGTATCCAAATATATTTTTCTCTTTGTTCTTTCGCTATCATTTACAACAAATAAGGTTACAACATTACAACCGTAATTCATTTCCAATGTCTCTTGCATGTCGGCAAAAAAGCAACAAATCAAATTTTCGGTACATTTATAATTGCTTTTTGCTTATATTTAATGTGGATTAATGCTAACACAATGCTATTTGTGTATGACATATACTTTACATTCCTCCAATGCAAATACGGAGCAGCTAAGCAAGAGAGGGGATATCTGTATGTTTAGGAATTTCTTGATTTTCTCTTCCTACCTGACATGATGTTTCACAAGTCTGAAGCAACTTTGGGTGTCTTCTTTATGAACTGAGAGCTTTATTTTCCAGGAATAGACACTTGGTCAAAACATGAATTACTGGAAGAGGCGCTCAATAAATAATATTGGGGAGAATAGCTCCACTTCTGTTATTATATGTTTGATGCGTCTAGACACATCCAATCAATACCTAATCAGTATCTTATTAAGTTACATGTGTGATGTCTGTAGAAAGCAAAAACAACATTGAATCACTGGGACACTCAAAAATACATGTTACAGATATTCAAGAAATATGGAGTAATCTCTGAATGTGTTTGTGGCAAAATAAGTTGAGGTAGTGCTACGAGTTTGTGTATCAAGTATTCACTTTGATATTGTTGTTTTAATAAGATATGCTATTTTCCTAACTTAACATCTAATGAAAATTGTTTGCAGTGAACATTTCCCTTAAACAGGTATTTCTCTCACACTATATAGCTGCACGTGAAAACAATTCATAGCAGATGAGGTTGGTGTGGTGTGTTTGCTCTGACCGGTATGTTGACCCAGGCTTGTTTCCGGCTGTCACTGCTGCTTCCAGGATCCAGTGTGAGGGTCAGCAAGGCGTCTTTAACCAGTATGGACACGGCTCTCAGGATAAAGGAGGCAAACAGGTTCATGTGGATGTTGTTCCTCATACAGTGGAGCTTCCTGGTGCAGAGTTGACAGTGTGTTGACGTTTATATGTTGTTTTCACTACTCTGCATGCAGCAACTAAAAGGATTTTTCGTATTTTTCTTTGCTTCCCTTGGATCCTATTTCTTGCTTTAATTTTTGTTCTCTAAATTTTTCCTTCATTTTACTTCCTTACTTTTTATTCCACCTTCCTTTCTTCCTTTCTTTATCCTGCTTTCCTTTCTCCATTCCTTCACTCCATCTTTCTTTCTCCATTTTTCCTTTCCTTCCTTGTATCATCTTTCACCCCTTTCATTAATTGCTTCATTGTTACCCTTATTTTGTTCTGTTGTTCTTTCCCTCTGTCTTCCCTTTCACTCTCCTTTCTTTCTTCCTGTCTCTTTTCCTATCTCGTTTTTCTTCGCCACCTTCATTGATACCTTTCCTCATTTCTTCCTCCCTATCCTCACTCCTTCCTCCCATCTTTACTCCCTGTATATGTTGTACCTGAAGGTGATGAGGATTCCCAGAGCTAGTAGTAGAGCCCCGAGGGAGAGCGAGTAGCCCACTGTGTACATGATCCGTAACTGACTGAGGATGCGGCCATACTGCTGCTGTTAAACCAACAGGAGAGACAGTCAGAGAGTAATTTACTTCCAAGCATCCGCCAACTAAACATGCCCCCCCCCACACACACAAACACATTTATACACAACCATGAACACACAAACAAACTGTACTCTATACACACACCTCACCAGGGTCGTCCTCACATTCTGTGGTATTCTTTTGCGCCCATTGGCCGTCTTCATTGCAGACTCTGTAGACCAGACCCTGCTGAACTGTTCACACAAAGACACAAACTGTGAGATTTTATTTCAGCATAGCATGTTCAGAAGCAGCTAAATGCCTAGCAACAATTTCTTTATGAATAAATTCAAATATAAGACAAAAAAAAGACATTTTTCATGAATAAAGTTCCATCTTGGTCTCAGATACAGTAATTGAAAAGTCTTAAGCTTAATGTCCATAACATCCAGCTTTTTCTGAAGTGTTCAACTGCATCTTGCAGTCTTCCTTAGATGTCCTGATTACATCTGGACAGAGCAAGGCTAGCTGTTTCCCTCTGTTTCCAGTCTCTGTGCTATGGTAAGCTAACAGCTGCTGGCTTCATATTTACATATTTATGAACAGATAATATATATACACAATGATGATAACACAGATAAATATGAAACTTTACTTAAAGCTATAATGTTGCTTCTTAGATGTCATTGAGCCAAAGTTATACATGCTCAGTTAACAAAGAAATTGTTTATACAATTTCCAACCAAACTAATAGCCTGAATAGAGGAAGGGCCTTAGGGATGCATATAAATTACTTTTATTATCGATTAACCTGCAGATTATTTTCTTTATAAGTCGGTTAACCATTCTGTCTATAAATTGTAAGAAAATATTGAGAAACATCCGACATCTTTTGTTTTGTTCAACCTACAGTTAAAAGTCCAAATATATACAGTATAAATGAGAAAAAAAAGCAAGAGGGAACAGGAGGTTCAGGACTCTCTCTGTGCTTTGTAGAGAGGACAGGAGAGACCCCTGTCAGGCTGGCAGTCCACAGGAGATAATAGAGTGTAGCCCACTTTAACACCTATTTCAGGCCTCCAAACCACCTGGAGGGCCCATCATGCTATGACCTAACTTGTTCTGTCTGAGATACAAGCCTGCACACCTAGGGCAAATGAAAAAGCCCCACAGAACAGGTGCGCTGGTCCCCGAGACACAGTGTGAACTCTCTGGTTTGACAGTTGAGTGAAAGCTGACTAATATTTGGCCTTCACACCCAATTAATGCCTCATGCACTCTCCAAAACCACCGTACACTCAGTTCACTACAGCATTCTCCAAAGAGCTTGCTGGTGTCTTTCATCCCACTGAATGACAAGGACATATGGTGAGCTGTGTTGCAACTATATTTTCCATTCACCGCACAGCATGACTAGATAAGAGCACTTTGAAGAGCACTTTCTCTGAAGTTCAACTCTCACATCTTGTCACCGGACGGGTGTTGTGTCCTGCATTTCTCAAACAAACTGATTCACTCCTTCAATTAAGTGGGACAAGGCCTACCTAGCAGGTTAGAAAAAGTCTCACATCCAGCACTGTACTTATCATGCCGGTGTGTTGAAGGGGAGCTCTGGCTTGAAACAAGGACCTGAGTTCTATACACAGCTCTTGGAATGATTTTGTTTTTATATTCAATACATCACTTTAAGTACTGTACTGTAGCAAAGGAAAACTCCCGCACACTGTCTAACTTGCAATGAATATATTAACACAATGTACTGTAAAGTATCATGGATTGTTTGTAGCCTTAATTTTTATTTAGGCTATCAAGTTTCTACCTATCCGTCTACAGTGTGACTGGTCCAGTTAATAATCTCCATAAATGTCCAATAAGCCCAGTTTAACCTGCAGGAGTTTTCTGCTGGCCAGTGTTAAGTGTTTTGGTGTCAAAAAAGAATCTCTTAACATCTTTACCTAAAAAAAAAAATCAGTCATCTGTCTAGCAGCAGAGAAATTCAGATGGAATTTCATCTTTGATAGAAGACGACAAGGCCACAAAGACAATCTGAAAAATGCAGTGAAATAAAATATTTCTGTGCTCACAAAACTGTCATCATCAGATCATGTCAGGAGAATGTGAGCATAACATTGAACATATTAGGTATTGCCTTTAACCAGAGCAGCTACTCAGTGGAAAGCTTTGGATATTACCAAACAGCTGAATTCTCTGGTTATTGCTGATTATTTGTGAGACCATAGAGTTGAAGAGAATTTTACGCTGCACATTTTCTGTATTTTCAATATGTTATTTAATGTAATGAACTTGAATTTTAAAAGTGATTCCTTAACTTTTGTCGGCTTTGTGATTTTAATGATTTACTGTACTATTGTATAATTTAAAAGTAAAAACACAACAACAGATATTAAATTCAAAAAACCTTCATCTAAAAGCAGGTGTTGCAAAATTATCTTAATTATATAATAAATATCTGGCTATTTAGGTGCTGATCAGCTATTCACTAACTTTGTCTGAAGGCTGTTTGGTGCTGAGCAGGTCATGTAAAGTTTGGTTTATAAGATCTTGGCTGCATGCAGTGGCCAAAAACGATAATGATGAGAGTGGTGAGAACCAAAACAGTAAATTTGTAGCCTCAAGAAACAAAACAATCAGCTGAAAGATAAAGAGATGCTCAGTTGACTTGAGGGCAACTGCAGAACTGAGTGTAGGTTTGTCACTAGTGACCCTTTTGACAATATATCTATTGCCAATATGAAAATATTGATTAGTCAGCTTTAAATGTTTGTAAGAGTTGCGTAATTAAGAAATGCAAGTGCCTCGGTACAAATTTCTCTCGCTATCTTTCTTGTGTTCTGTCTTGCTAAAGCACATATACTGTGCACACACACACACTCACACACAGACCTTTACGGTACCATGGCAGGAACCATGGGCAGGAGACATTGACAGTGGTTCCTGGGAGTCCATCAGGCCAGCAGGCATACAGATCAAAGGTCCTGTTACACACCAGCCCTGCAATGGAGAACAGGTCTGAGAAATCTGTGCTCTTGGATTAAAGCAGATCAAGCAAACTTAATTCTCCTTTAGTCTCTCATGAATCTCGTTCACACATGAGCTCATACTAGGAGGAGAGTGGCTCACCTGTGGTGGGGGGTGTGGCATTGAGGACGTCCAGGCACTGGTTTTTGTAGCTGCTCCACTGCTCCTTCACAAGCTCCAGGGAGTTAGTAGAGGAGACCTGTAGGAGGAGGAAACTTCCTGAAGTTTTGTGTCATGTTTCAGCAACACCACCACAGCCTTCCCTCATCATCTAGCTCTTGCTTTAAATTTGTAAACTAAGTCAGTCTACGGTCAGTGTGTATTGTCGGTGTGTGAAAAAGAGAGAAAGGCTATGAGTCGTACCTTTGTGCAGCTGCAGAGCATAAGCAAGGCCAAGAGGAGACACACCTGGGACATCCCACTGAGGCTGGGAGCATGGGGGTCGGTGGGGACCAGAACACAGGAGAGGCTGGACACATGAGGCCCTACCTCACTGTGTGGCCTACACACACAATATGAAGAAACTTGTTAGTGGGAATAATGTGTGTGTGCGTGCGTGTGTGTGTTTGTGTAAGGGGTTGTTTGAAGCAAGACTGAAAGACAGATGAAGTTAAATCATTAAGATTTCAAGAATCAACGAACAGCAAATAACAAGCAACAATCTGTGACATAGCGACGGCTTCACTTTCACGCTCACACACGACAGCTATCAGATGAAAAACCATCTACCTCCACAAAAGAGTAAGGATCACAGTGATCATCCATTTGGTTTCATTAACACAAATGGTTGAATTGTTTTCAGCCTCCTTTCACACACACACACACACACATTGAAAACAACATAATTTACACAAGTATACTATGTATTTATGTATGCTATACTGTACTGTCTGTTATGCAAAAGGCCACAAAAACATTTTTCAGATGACGGATAATGGGATTGGACAGCAGGGTTAAGTGGGTCAGGGGAGAGGAAGGTGCCTTCAGGGAGAATACACTACCCTCACATCTGCAATACCTTTTTTAAAGTCTGCTGAATGAAATCTACGACATTGAATCATGTTACTGGAAATAGCCAGAACTCTTTGTGTGTGTGTGTTGAGTTTCCTGGCAGGTGCATTTCCTGCAGCATCAGTTGACCACCGTCCCCCACGACGTTGGAGAACAAAACGGAATCTGAAACGTTTCTGCAAAAAACACCTTGACCATAGAAACATTTTTGGCTAAAACGTTTCAAATTCCATTCTGGTCCAGTCTCTGTGCTTCTGTTGTAGTGCGGGAAGATGATGGTGATGCATCTGTATCAGGCTCTGCATGTTTGTGTCCTTGGCACTGAATTGCTGTACCTGACAGAGATCTAAGCCAAACATTCAAAGCCTGTCATGTCATCCCAGCACAAAGATTAGCACATACATTTTAAAAGGAAAACAGAGTAAACAACTAGCAAGCTGCTGCTGTGTTTCCTTCCTGCATACAACTGGCCTTTTATCTTGCAGTGTTACAATAATAACATTCCTCTTTACGACCACATGCAGCTGAGCAGCAAAGCTGGAGAGACAGAGAGCAGAAGGACAGACAGACAGTTTAGAAGCACCTGTAGGCTGGCACACAATCTGAGATTAAACTCCACCAGGATGAAATACGTTTTATGATCAAATACACTGAGGAATTCCTCCATGAATGATAAAGATATAAATATGAATTATCAAGGCAGCTTTGAACTCCATGCACAAGATCAGTCAAACAACAAATGTCTTTAATCCCAACCTCCCTGGCACCAAAACGTCCCACATTCAATCACACTATAAAGGATCTCTGACACATGATACTCCATGTTTTTCTTATGGTCAACAAATCCTGTAAAAACTCCAAGACCAACAAACAATTTATAGTTTTCACGTGACGTCACATTCCAAGGACAACGCTCCCTTGGAGGGTAAAAAAGATGTTATTTTCTGCTACCTGCCAACCAATATGCAAGTGATACACTGTTACTTTGAGTTTGTTCATCCCTTTATGACACAATGTGCCCATCTACTTCCAGCAGGATAATGCACCATGTCACAAAGCTAAAATCATCTCAAACTGGTGTCTTGAACATGACTATGAGTTCACTGTATTCCAATGGCCTCCACAGTCACCAGATCTCAATCCAATGGAGCACATTTGGGATGCGGTGGAACGGGAGATTTGGACCATGGACAAATCTGTAGCAACTTTGTGATGCTATCATGTCAATATGGATCAAAGTCTCTGAGGAATGTTTACAACACCTTGTTGAAAGTATACCACGAAGAATTAAGGCAGTTCTGAAGGCAAAGGGGGTCTAACGTAGAACTAGCAAGGTGTGGCTAATCATTGCAATCTGCAGTTTATGTAATTTTGTCTCCCAACTTTGAATGGACAGTCACATATCTAGATTTACTTGATTTTAATGGGTACCTCGGCATACGAGAGTATGTGTGCATGAGTGAGTGTGTGTGTGCTGCCAGCGTCTGTGTGTCTGCTTTTACAGAGCAGAGGACGGCGCATAATCACAGGATTGTCTCAAACTGATAGCCTTATCGACCTCTCAGGCAGATTTTAAATTACACCCACACACACACTCGTAGCAAGATGTACAATGAGAATTTCCCAATGCCTTTCCAGCCTGTGTGCATTTCTGTTTCCCGGGGAGTAGTACCTCAGGTTTTTAAGGCCAGCAATTAAATGCTCTTCCAAATGTTTTGCAGTAGCAGCTTTTGAGTCAAATTTATCAATGTGGTAATCTTTGTGTCTCCAAAATGTCATCTTTTCCGGGATTTGAAAGAAATAATCTGCCTTACTTGTTGACGGTGCAATATTTCCTTGAGAGGTTTGATGATAACAATTCAATGGAAAATGCTCAGTGTCCGTGTCCTATAACCATCAATACAGAGCTATGTGTGTGTTTTATTAAAGGGCAAGACAAAGCTAAGGACGTCTGCACAACTATGCTTTCTGATTGAGCACAACCAGCCTGTGTGCGTCACAGCTTTCCTTTTGGATTATTACTGAAAATTGGCTGTTCATGTGATTCAAAAAACATGACTGGCTGTCACACATGATTTGTGTGTGTGTGTTTGTTTGAGGTTATTGTAACAGCTATATCTAACAAGGGATATTTTCTTAAACAGATTTGCATTGTTCATTTACCTCTTTCTCTCTCACACTAACACACACATATGCTTTCCCCTTTTTTCTATAGGGAAGAGAGATGTGGAAGTGAAAAAGAACCTCAATGACTATATTTTGCATATTTAACTTATAACACAAATTATCAGCAGTTGCTCTCCTCCATCTACTGACTTTATTAAAATCATTAACACCCAGCACAATGCATGGAAAATGTCACTCTGTCGGCCTCTTTCATTCATATTTCCAATTCTCTTCGCAAGCTCAGTGTCCAGCTCCTTTAATTTTCTTTCTCAGTCTGTATCTCTGTATCCATGTGTTAGAAGACTGTGCCTCTCCACTCCCACACATTTCCATTTAAGTGCACAATATGGGAAAACACAGAGAAAGAGCAGGAAGAGAGGCAGAAGTAAGTGGGAATGTGTGACAGCAATTCATTTGAAAATTTAAGAAAAAGTACTTATAACACATCAAGGACAGAATCAAATGCCCGATAAAGAAGTCTATCAGGAAAGCAGCGCTTCCCCATGATTATTAAGGTTATGCTGTCTGTCATACCCTGCATATGTATTTATGGCATATAGTGTTATTGAATTATGCCATTAACCACAACAAGCACCTCCCAATTATGTTGTTTAAATCAATAAGCGTTCTTTATGTGATGAGGTGGGGCAATTCGCAGAGCGTGGACAGTATGTAGGCGGAAACAGAGCCAGTAGTGCAGTGACTGTAATGGAGCTAAACAGAGCTGTGATTATGTTATTTCTGCCTATGTGAGTCATTCTGCCCCACATGAACACTCACATCCAATGGTTCCTAAGCTCCAATATAGTTTCTCAGCATGACTTTTTTGCTCTTTCTTTATCTTAATGTGTTTCTTTATTGCTTACTTTCTTACTGCCCATTTTAAACTACTGTAAAACTTAGCAGACCGGGCTTGTGCTTGCTTCAGTCACTGCACTAACCCTGCCTGTATTTGGGACAGGCCTTTAATTCCTTTCTCACAAAACTCTTGCTCAGCAAGGATGGGAAATAAGCTACTAATAATTGTTTATTTCAACCAGTTTGAGCAAAAATTAGGCTATCAAATAACACATCAATTATGAATCATTCATTTGATCTAGCTCAGAGAGACAGCGCGCCAACCTCACGTAGAGAGAGAGAGAGTGGGTTAGAGAGAGAGAGCAGAAAGAGAGTCCCGTATCAAAGTAGTGGTATCTTCCATGGAAAGAACAAAGCTGAAGATTACTGTATAACTGTATTATTTTAACTTGGATTCATTTTTATAAAAAACATTTTGATTCTTATGGTAGGTGGACACTTAAATATAAATAATCCAGAAATGGACTAATTTTCGGGCTTTATGAGCGCTTCAAAGGTAGGGAGTCACCATTTTTTTGTCTTTCTTGTTTACCGTATCATGCCGGTAAATCTGAATGAATTATACTTTGGTGCTTATGGTTTCTGTGAAATCAACTGAACGATTGAAATGTCAAGAATCTAACTTGTCCAAAAGCATGTCGTGAGCGAGCAACCTGGTGGTCTTTAAGGTATTTTATCTGTGCAAAGAACTTCTATAAAAAACAGACCAGACATGTCACCTTCATGATGAGAGCATCTCGGAGCTCTTATCATGAAGGTGACATGTCAGTACAGCAGGTGTTAGCACCTAGCTTATATGAACACAGAATTAGTCAGCATTTTTAGCTAATATCCTACATTTTGACCTTATCAGTAGAAAAGAAATGTTTTTGGGTTTTTTTGTCCAGCACCAAGTGATTTTCAGTCTGAGGATTATATCACAAGCACTTTGTGATTATATTCAGAGATTAAAGGAGGTACATTTACTTTTAAATACAATTACAAATATAATAGTAAAAGTGTCTACAACAGTCTTAAACAGTCTATAAAACAATTGACGACAGCCCAGGACTTACTGTTTTTGCATTGAGGTCCTTGATGGTTCATCAGATTGTCATTCAAATGTCCAAAGTGGAATTCATACACCTCTTTTCAGTGACAGTAGTTTAGGCAGATCAAGTGTGCTTGGTTAGTGATAATCACAAGAGTGTAAGCTTCAGTTCTGAAGCATGTCCTGGATTGTAACATTACTGACCTTCATTGAGACAGCAGTCAGAAGTAAAATGGTTAGTGCACACATATAAGAGTTTTGCAGTGGACCCCCTACATCCGGTGCCCACGCTCTCTCGTCCTCTCATCATTGAATCTCCCTGTCCCACTCTTCTGCTTTATAACTCACCAATCACTCAAAGGCAAACTAGCTTGTCAGACGAGGAACATATATCAGCCAAATTCTTCAGAGGATCTTGCCCTGTACCTCTTGCCTCCTCGAGGGAGAATTTCCCGACCATCTTGTTTCCTGTCAATTTTGGCTCATATGGCAGGCCGGAGCAATGGGAAACACACAGAGATAGCAGATGCTTTCTAATAGTCCACACACGAGGCTTTACTGTCCCATACATTTGAAGACTTTTTTACTTTGCACATAATGGTACTTTAGTACCATGCTAAAGAACGCAGTGACCTGTCTTAGTATGTCAGCCTGTAACCTGGTATCTGTCCATATTAAGAGTAGAAAGTGTTTTCACCCTTCATTGCATGTAGAAAACTCAACAGCTCACTCCTTCATGGTTCTCATAATAAAATACTGGAGAGCACTGATAAATATGCCTAACCACTTCCACTTCGGAGACATCTATGTTGGAAGGAAAGTGAGCCACTGACAGATGGCAAGTGGCTTTGAGCTGATCTCTACTTTCAGAACAAGGTGGTTTTCTTTTTAATAACATGTCATGGCAACGGTGCATCTTAAGGCCAGTGTCCAGCGGTGGGCGTGGGTGAACATTGTAAAAGTTGTGTGTGAACATTAGGAGTGTGTGAACAAAGGAGAGAGGGGGCTAGAAAGAGGGAGAGCACGTGGGAAGAAGGCTTGGCCAGTACATACCATTCTCAATGTCCCATGGAGAATGTTAAAAGCCAGACCCTAAATCCTCAGCCATGTGCTCCCTGGACTCCTCCATAAAAATGCTTCACTTGTACCACAGATATCCTGCTCGCTATATATTCTCCCTCAGCCTCACATTGCTCCCATACACACCCTCCCTCCTATGGAAAAATTCCCCTGCAAATCCGCACACAAACAAATCTTACATAACCAAATGAGTTAATAAGCAGAAAATATATGTCCTCATGTAACATATTGCAGCTGAGGAAGAAGAAAAGTTTGCCAAAATGTCACAAACATACAAATACTCTAATTTGTGTCCCCTTTTTGCCAATTAGTGCATGTTTGAAAGCCAGAATGAAGCAAAAAGGCAAATGTCATTAAGTTAAAGAAATAGGTTGTACACATATCATAGATTTAGATGAGAAGATCAATACATTGTTATGTTTGCACGACAAACATGTATTTGCAGCCAGAAGCTGGTTAGCTTAGCTTTGCATAAAGACTGGAAAAGGGGGCTTGCAGGAATGTCTCCACTGATTGCCTGGCAGCCTCCATCTGATGACAAGAAAACAGAAAGTAACTAAACCTGGTGAACAAATAATCCTGCACATAGCCCCCAGGAACTTAGTGAGCTTTAGTGACGTGGTGCTAGATGTCTTTGTTACCTTTGGGCAGAGGCAGACCAGCTGTTTCCTGCTGCTTCATATTTATTATACAGACATGAGAGTGGCTTCTGATCTAACTCCCAGCAAGAGGTACAGTATTATTACTTTACTAAGAATGCATCACTAAATGTTGGTAATTTTACACCTGTTTTACACCCCCCCCACACACACACACACACACACCCACACACACTTTTAACTACTTCTGACTGTTTTGTAAATTGTATTTTGCTGGGCAGAAAAATAGGATGTAATTTGTAACAAAATCATTTAAGAGCTTGCATTTATGTGTTTGAAATACTGAAAACGTAACCTCAGGTTTAAAAAAACTGTACAACAATTACCTTAATCACAGTCTTTTACTGAATGTAGTGAACAACACGACCTGTCGGATTCAGCAACACGTTCACTGTGAACTACGATATTTCATTTGCGAATCTTGTGACCAGTAGCTTGGGGAAAGAAGCTGCTTTGGTGTTGGTGGAAATTTCCCTTACAATCAAGGTATGTAATCAGTTGTTATGAAAAACAACTAGGGTTAGGAGTACAATCTGTTGTTTTATATTGTTGTTGGTGGGAAAAGGGAGGGGTGCTTCTCTTCCTCTTCTTTTTTGTACTGTGTTATACTAGCTTGTTATGGGCTTCTATTATTGTTATATTTTGCACTTCAATTGGTTGCTTGCAAAGCTAGATCGCCTAGAAATGTACTTACTCTATCTCTAACTCTAATCTGCTTATATTTATTAATTTCTCAAAAAAGGCATCTGCTACTCTGCTAAATGTCCGTTCAAACCGAATACCATCTGCCC
This sequence comes from Lepomis gibbosus, assembly GCA_029875015.1. Taxonomy (NCBI): domain Eukaryota; kingdom Metazoa; phylum Chordata; class Actinopteri; order Centrarchiformes; family Centrarchidae; genus Lepomis; species Lepomis gibbosus. The sequence continues at coordinate 28,125 of JAPMOB010207657.1, forward strand.
ATTTGTGGAACATATTTTCTAGCATTAACAGAACTACAACGCATCTGTGGTGTCCGCAGCTATGTGTGTATGCGTCAGTTTGGGAGTACTTTCAGGCCTTAACTGTTCAGTTCCCCCAGTTGCATTTCAATTGGCTGATCTGTGTTTCTGTCAGTGGTCACTTTGACTGGCAGAAACCTGGCACTGAATTAGCAGCCCTCTACTTCCAAGATATCAAGAATGGCCTTCAAATCTACAATGTAATTTCAGTGTAAAGGTTTAGGGTTAGGGTTACGCTCAGACCCATATTCAGTATGTATTTTTGTATTTTCAAGTTACAAATTACTTTTACTGAATTAAATCAGTTTTCTTAAACCAATATTTTGTATTTTACTGTATGACAAAATACTTTTGATGTCTTTGTGGCCATCTCTGCACACACACACACACACACACAGACATGCAATCGATGTGAAGAGATGCCAGAGTGATGGGTCTGCCTTGGGCTGTTAAAATGTTTGGTCCCTTGCTCATGGGCACCTCAGCAGAGGCATCTCTCCAGCTACCAGTCCACATTCCACTCTCTGGTCCCCAAGTCAAGTCCCTATGGACTGAGCTATTACTGCCCCATTTGTTTTACTTTAATTACTCAGCCCAGCTTTATTTAAAGTGTCTAAAAGCAGCCAGCTTACAGTTTTGAGGAACTTTATTTACTGACCATTAACAGCTAGCTTAGCCCCTGTGACTGCGCAGAGCTCTCATGGCGTCCTGTCCTCACAGTCATGCTGTGAGACTGAACCAATCCCAGGTGTCTCTTGTAATCAAAGCTTGCCAGTGGTAAACTTTCGAAAAGCTACAGTTAGAGGCATTCTATGCCGCAGAAGCTGTCAAATATAAAAATGACCTTCAGCATTAATAGAGGGCATAATGCTACTCTTCTGAGCTAGCCACCTCTTCACACCTCCAGCCCCTAAACCAAGCTACATTCATACAGTGGCTCTACTGCACACACAGAGCCAAAACTGACCCATACTCATCAAACTCAAGCTAAAAAATAGCAAACAAATGCACTTCCAAAATGTCAAGGTAACAGAGAATATGGGGAATTATCAACTGTTTTAAATTTTTATCCCTTACGCCACACCTAGAAAAGTAAATCCATTACGGTAACATGTTCCGGCTCAATACTGCTAGTTGATATATACACAATCAGCAAACGGATGCACAACAGGACAAAAGGACAGATGAGCCAGGGCTGGTCCACAGTGTCTCCCTCAACCTTATCCCAGTGGGAAGAAATGTCAAGGGTTAGTGTGTGTCAGATCCAAACTAACCCTCCAAATGGCCGTCATGCATTTACTGAAGGCATATCTGCTAAACACACCCAACACACACTGTCACACCTGTGACAACCACCAACATGAGGGACACAAACTGGCCTCTGGCAGTATGATACACCACAGTTGCCTACAGTGACGCAAACAGAAAGTAATGGTGCAGAAAACTACACATTAGCGGCTCTTTAAATGGGCTTTATAATGTGCAAAAAGCTAGTACAAAAACAACTAACTCCTGAATTTAAGGAAAAACATATGAAATACCTTAATCTGACCAACAGACACAAACTGAAGAAAGTAAACTTTTAGAAAATCACATTACATTTTCATAGCAATACTGTCTGCATAGAACGTTTTCATCCAACAAGTTATTGTTATTCGGTTTAATATAAATGCCTGAGATGCATTGTACAACTCTGTAATTTCAACATTATTATGATGTTGGCCTCTCATTTCTGTGCAGTTTCAGTGAGTTCTGACAATCAAGACGGAAAGAAGAGATATGAAAACCAAGCTGGAAAAAATCTGAACACATTAGCCATAAAGCACAAAATGCAACCAGCATCATCCATTTAACCTGATGAAAATAAACTGGTATATAACACACAATAAACTGTCTAAAATAGGTAATTATATTCACTGACTAAAAACTGAATGTTATTTTTTAAAAACACACTGGTTTGTAGAACTTGGCTTCAAGGGAAACGCAATTGGAAAATGTCCTTCAGAGCTCTACATCCCTCCCTGCCTAAGCAACCTGGAGAGAAGCACGTGTGAACTGGTGTTCCCGGGTAGCTTTTAGCTGAATGCATTAAAACCCCAGGAATTACATGAATGAAAAAGAAAAAAACCTTCTTGTACATTGTCTGAACTTAGCCTTGAAATATAATTATTTTGTTTGAGTTTGTGTACTTTCACCCTAGTTACCATGACAGCTGTGAATCAGATCCCCTCACATCTCTTTATGGGACTAAAAACCTTCAGTGGATGATTTTGTAAGCATGTTAATCAGAAACCATGGAGATATGGTATCCTGAGCTGCCATTGTCCTAACTTGTTTCATTTTATTCATGCCATTTTATGTTTTGATCTACATTTTCTGTCTTGTTTTTAATTGCATTTGCTTTAATTCTTAGTTTTTTGTTTTTTTTTCTTGGACAGCAGTTTGTAACTTTATTGAAAAGTGTTTCATAAATATATGTTTTTTTGTATTACTGTTATCACTACAATAAACAACTATTTACTGAGACACTGTATCTCAATTACGTTCATTTGCATCCTAAATGTAATTTCCCTACTATTATTCAAATTTATGTTTATTCATATATACAGGACTGGATGAGCTTGTATCTAGAAATAATCTATGCAAATTCCCTCATTGAAGATTGTGGTGAGAGGGACAGAGAGTTGTCGTTTTCTGGCTTTGAACATCACAGCTAGGAGAATGCACGTGGTCACGACTTCAGTGAGGAAACAACCAGCTCCTCTTGCTTCCAAAACTATGCAGCAACTATTATACTTTCACAGGTGATCTTGTGTCTGTGAAGATTCTCACTCATCCAAGGAAGGTTGAATCTATAGTAATATAATGGTGACAGGTGATAATGTCTTTCACATATCAGTATGCTTAAATGAGAAGCCCGAGGAAGATTACTTAACAGCGTAACAGTCAATTACAGTTGGGATGGGGGTACATATTTACCTATGTATATTGCAACTGTAACGTACGCAAAAATGAAACAAGTCATTTTGCAGGGGTTGTGATGCTCAAAACTATTTCCACCAATTTGCAATACATTAGCAAATACATACAAAAACTGTATGTTAAGATGAGGTGGACCACCTGGATTTGCTAGATGGCCAGTACACCACTGCCTGTATACAACATTTTGTTCGTGATTCTATAAAAACGTCACCATCCTTTCCTTTTGATGGACTAAAGTCATAATTCTTATGTTTGCTAGGACCTTGTCACTTCTTACCGTGGACAACTTTTTGGGTATTTGCTGGGATGACTGATGCTGACATTTTTCTGGTGAGGACAGATTGCACTGGATAAACAAACTAATAAGTCCCAGTCATTCAGAGCTGTACACATCTGGTAGGAGTCCCTATCTATCCCTGTGTTACAACTTCACTTCACTGCATTACACTGTACTGCCAGTCAGTGGTCTTTACTTACGTCTGAAGATGATGTTATCTGCCCCAAATGTTCCTGTCCATCACATTAGCAAAACAAAATTGCTCCATTTTAGGACTTCGACTAAACCAGAAAAATTACATATCACTGACTATTATTCATGGCATCAACAGAAAACAAAATGTGAATGTGAAAAAGTATTTCTCACTATCAAAAAAGTATTTCTCACTATCAAACTCAGGCACTGTGTGCTAGAGGCTGAGATCTTAATTACTAAAGAGTGAAGAATGGGATATACAAATTGTTTTCACCATCTCTTGTGAAAAGAAATAACTGACTTACATGATGTTTACAAATTCATTCAACACGATTGTTGATTTAGGTTCACAGTAAATAACGTTTTCCCTTCAAAAAAGTACTGATCTATTTGATTCTACTTCATCTTGAATAATCACAAAACATGTTCAAGGTGTCGTTGTAATTAATTCTGCACCGATTAAAAAGATGATAGTGGACTTATTTCTCTCTTTTGTCATTTCAGTCTGATGGGCTCTATTTGTACCAGGGAATCTGTGAAAGTATGAAAGGTGAGTGAAGTAAAAAGAAGATAGAGAATCTGGGTCCATTATTCTGTCGGATGAGATACATTTCAGATTTAGTGAAGAAACATAATTAGATAATTCTGTTGAAGCTAAATAGACCCATATGTGCCAGAGGCATCTAGAGACACAAAGCTTAATCTTTCTCTGTGTGTGTTTGTGAGAGAAGAAAGACACACAGAGACAGTGTGTGCATGCATTTGCATCCCGAGGGCCTTGCTCATAACTCAACTGAGTTTGTTTGGTAGCAGTCTTACTGCCTTTAAATCATATTAAAGATAATTAGATTTATTATGTTGTGTTTTGAGACGCTCAAAGGGAAACTACATCAAAACTCAACTACATGTCCTGTTAAATTCAAGCTGCTCATTTAAATTGAGTTGAAATGAATTAAATTATCTTTGTTTGATTAAGTGCAAATTTGTGCAGGACTCAAGACACATGTGGACCAACTAGTTTTGTTGTAAAATACATGTACATGTGTGTGAATCTAAATTTGTAAAAATGCTTGAAACCTCCAATTTTCATTGATATGTTCCTGACACGTCTCTATAAGGATCAGACTTGAAGGTGTCCAGCAGTCTTTCCAATACTGTAATGCAAGTCATTGTTTCATGAGCTGGATGAGAGGGTTGGGGCCAATTGTGTAAAAACAGTTTAAGTGGAATCTGTCCAAGAACGAGGGTGAGGGTGATTTACTTTCTAATCACTTAACGTAATCACTATGTATTGTAATTTCAATTAGCTTAAATATGCATTTTACTTTTAAAGCTTTAATGAAAACAATGCATAAGAAAAGGCTTCCTTTTACTTTATGCAGTCAAAGATTCAAGTGAAGACAAAAGAGCCTCAGATTTGCAGGCTTGTAGAATCCTGCAGGGAAGCTCCAGAAGTCCTAAGCAGTGTTTACATTAGACAGGTGGCTCTGCTCAGTGTAAAGAAAGGAATCCAATCTTAAAACAATTAAAGGCTCTGCACACCCACACAGGTGTTTTCAGTTATTCTAGCTGATTAAATTTGAGCACAGTCTGAAAGTGGTCGGAGCTGTGTTGAGAGATTGCTGAGGTCATGTAGGAATAGACCTTTTTCACAGCACACATTTTGACTTTTCATAGCAAGAAAACCACAGGTACCAAAATTAACAATGGCTGCATTCTATTCAAGTGTCCCAGTAAGCTGGGACAGTGTGACAGTGAGCGAGCATGCACAAAACCAGGACCCCAAAACTGAAGCAGCTAAATGGAATCCATCATTAATGTGATCAGTTAAACATGTCAAAATGTCTGCGGTGAAAAGGGCCTATTGAGCTGTTTCACAGCAAACATTTGCTACTTGTCATAGCAAGAAAAACACAGGTGTAGCAAATAACATTAATGACGTTCAATACAAGTAAATGGAATGCAGCCATAATTATTAGTCACACCTGTGCTTTTCCTGTAATGACATGTCAGAATGTCGGCTGTTAAAATGTTAATAAAGTGTCACATTTTGCTCCTTCACCGATTCAGTTAAATTCACTTCAGTTAAATTCTATATAACTGAATGAATTCAATTTCCAGTTCTCTTCTGGCTGCCCTCGCCAGAATGGTGGGATGGAGTTCACCTACTTTGCCCTGCAAATTTTCAATTGAAACAGTGATGCACTGTGTGTGGAAATGGAGAAGTCATTATTGTAGTGCTGCTGTTATCACCTTGTTTTGTCTAATATTACAATACCAGACTACAAACTGCAGCAACGCTCCCACAGTCTTTTTACAGTCTATAATTGCTTTGCACAGTAGTTATTCAATATCTGAATTTACAGCACATCCGTTTTTTGGGTGAGCATGAGGCACTTTCATTGGACAGAACGATATTGTAACCATACATTGAGTTGAAGAAGTTGTCAATTAAGCACCAACAGCAAAAGCATGCAAAGTGTGAGAAGAGGTCTAACCATTGAAATAAATTAAAACACTTGTGTGTGAACCATCACTATGTAGGCCCTTTAAGTCTGAATGTAATCATTTCAATAAGACCACATTCATCACATTCATTTACTGTTTTCCTATTGACTGTGAAGTGCTGTCAAGTGGTTAAAGCTTAGGCAGACATCTTACAATGTAAAGTTGTGTATTATATTTTCACGTTAGAAATTGTAGACACGTCGATACTAGAGGGTGACATGGGAGTGGATTTTCCTGCCGGAAAGAGTATGGCACCACAACAAACCAAGAGCCAAGAGAGGGCCACCCACCAAAACTCATGAACCATTCAAGAAGGGAAGTAATCAGAGAGGCAAGGAAGATACCAAAGATAACCCTGAAGGAGCTGCAAAGCACAGCGGAGACTGGAGTATCTGTCCATACGCAGAAGCTCTTTAAGTTGTGCGCTCCACAGAGCTGGGCTTTACGGAAAAGTGGCCAGAATAAAGCCATTGCTTAAAGAAAAAACAAGTAAACAAGATTGGTGTTTGCCAAAAGGTATGTGGGAGACTCCCTAAACATTTGGATGAAGGTAATCAGATCAGATGAGAATAAAATTGAACTTTTTGACCATCAAGGACAATGCTTTTCTGGTATAAACTAAACACCTCATCACCCCAAGAACAACATCCCCACAGTGAAGTAAGGTGGTGGCAGCATCATGCTGTGGGGATGTTTTTGATCGGCAGGGACGGGGAAACTGGTCAGAATTTAAGGAATGATGGACGGCAGTAAATACAGGGAAATTCTTGAGGGAAAACCTGTTTCAGTCTGCCAGAGATTTGGGACTGGGACAGAGGTTCACCTTCCAGCAGGACAATGACTCTAAGCATACTGCTTAAGCAACACTTGAGTGGTTTAAGGGGAATGTCTTGGAATGGCCTAGTCAAAGCCCAGACCTCAATCCAGCTGAGAATCTGTGGTATGACTTAAAGAATGCTGTACACCAGTGGAGCCCATCCAATTTGAACCTGGAGCAGTTTTTGCTGGCTAGATGTGCCAAGCTTATAGATACATTTCACAACAGACTTACTTATGCATGCTCAATAGGTGGCTCTACAAAGTGCAGACTTTGGGGGGTGAATACTGTTGCACACTCAAGTTTTCGGTTTGTTTGGCTTATTTCTTTTGTAAATCAACTGATACAAACCCCTAAAAAATCCATTTTAATTACAGGTTGTAAGGCAACACAATAGGAAAAATGCCAAGGTGGGTAAATACTTTTGCAAGCAACTGTACTTGTGGTGCAGATGCCACAGGATGCATGCACACAACACACTGCAGGCCAAAGTAATCCTGTATACCCTGACAGTGACAGAATATGCTGCCAATTGTGTAACATCACATTCAACAGCTTTAGAGCACCCATTGGTGCCTTTTATTGTTGTAAACGACTGAGACCACATCACTGTTAGAAATTTTGGTTTTATTTGTGACATTTACATATGCTACATTGGTTGAACAAAGTTTAGCAAAAACTTTGTGATGAATAAAAAAAAAAAGACCAAAACACACATTTTTCATGAACGTGATCCAGTTAGTACCATAAGTGATCTCATTTCCATTTTAAACATAATGGCTCATCTGACAGAAACACATGCACCTCCTGCACTAGATTACCAACTGTTGTTTCTCATCTCATGCCACTGGCTGTGTACTGATTGGCCTTAATTCTAAAAGTGGAAACTGCAAAGTAAATTAGACATTTAAACTAGCGTCCTTCCATCCGCCGGCCAGCTGATGTATGCGGGGTCTCTCGGAGCTGCTAACATGAGGTGTTTGATGATGGGATTTCACTAAAGAGAGTCAGGGGGTTCATCTGGTGTTGCCAACTGTTCACATTTGTTCATGTAGTATTTGATTTTCTTCCTAATTAACATTAATACTGCAGAAGTCCACAGACCAACAGACTGGGCACTCACATAATTCCATGCAAGATCCTCTAGACATGTTCTGTAGATAGGCATGTAACCATACATTCAACAAATAAATTAACAACCCTGCACAAACCCAAAACAAAACCCCACCATAATCAAGCATGTAGTATCTGTGCACTGACTTATTAAGGACTGTAATACAACATGTGACAGTATACATACTCCGGGGTACATGTGACAGTATACATACATCCGAGGTGGGACTGAGAATGGAAAGCTGGGTGACCAGGAGATGAGGGCATAGCAATGTGCAGAAAAGCCCCAGAGGAAGCAGGAGGACAGGACCGTATGTTCTCTGTCACTGCACAGCTCTCCATTAAATGAGAACCCAAAGGCACTATAAGGCGTGTTGTAGATGCCATACAATAATTATGATGTCAGTTATGTGGTGTTATTTAGGTCTAGTAACCTGTGTTCACAAGGCATCTTTTCATCTGAACAAAAACCCTGTCCCTTCCTAGCGATTGTCCAGTCATGACTTATCAACTTATCAACCGAAACTAGGAACAGGAGGCAGTCAAGCTTTGGGTTTAGGACAATGAAGGCTTGTGCATTGGACTTCAGATGTAAATCCTGAGCTCTTGGTTAAGTTGTGTAAATGATATGCTTGGCGTTTAAATGGTAAGTCATGAGAACATTGCTGCAAGGCAACAGCAACATGGATGCCCCCTGCAGGGGAACAAGAAATTAGATTTAAAGGGAATTGCATTATCTTAACCACACCAATCCCTGAAAAAAGGAAGTTCCATGGCCTCCACTACTTCTGAAAATGCCAGCAAACCCGTCACAACTCACAAACCTGGAGTTTTCACAATACTTCCACAACCAGCCTATGAGCCTATGCTTTATTTGAAGCAGCTGTGCCTAATTATCCTCTGGAGTTCACTTTCAGCTCATTAGAAGCCAAAAGCTGCAAACGTGCCACCTGTCAGGTACCCCCAGAATCTATTTACTTTCATATACTTCAACTAATTCAACTTTTTTCATTGCAGTTGAAATTGAAAAAAATACATGTTGTATGAACTTGTTAGATATGCATTAAGCCTCAGTGCCCTTTTGATATACACTCACTCGCCACTTCATTAGGTACACCTTGCTAGTACAGGGTTGGACAAATTCTAACCCTACCATCTGAATGTTGGTGGTTATTTGAGTTACTTTTGCTTTTCTGTCATCTTAAACCAGTCTGCCCATTCTCCTTTGACCTCTGACATCAACAAAGTATTTTTATGTCCACACAACTGCCGCTCACTGGATATTAAAATACTCAGACCAGTCTTTCTGGCACCAACCACCACGCCACGTTCAAAGTCACTTAAATCCCCTTTCTTCCTCATTCTGATGATTGGTTTGAACTTCAGTAAGTTGTCTTGATCAGGTCTACCTGCCTAAATGCATTGAGGTGCTGCCATGTGATTCACATATTAGCTATTTGTGTTAACAAGCAAGTGAGTGTATCTTTATATGTTTACAAGTTTAGGCTAATATTAGCCGCTCTGTCCTGCTCTTCATTTGATTTGGGGAAAGTTTACAGACTTGACACCCTTTGATGAACGGGTCAATGGTAAATTAAGAGTTTTCTTTCTGTGTATAGGAGCAAATTAATTTCCACTAAACTATCTGTGTATACACCCACGTGAATGCATAATCCCCGTCACTATAGAGTCACAGTCCACGTAACCCGAGTTTCAGAGCTGGTATGTTCAGTCCTATGGTTCCTTCTATAATCCCCCTGTGCTCCTCGCTCTTTCCTGTCCAACCTTCATCCCATCATCCATTATTAATGCTGCTAATGCTGCCCAGCCTGCAGATAGCCAGCAGATGAAGACAAACCTGCTGCTACACACAAATATTTACACTCAACAAGCTTAGTGTGTGTCTGCATGAGTGTCTGTGCCGTGACTAAAAAGTATGTAAATTGCCAATATAGACATACCTCAAAAAAGCAGGATTGTGTGTGTTTGTGTGTGTGTGTGTGCACGCGCATGTGCTTGTAGAGCAGAGCATTGATACGTGATGAAAACCTCAGAAGGAGTATTGCTTTGTCAACAACACCAATCAGGGTGGATCAAAAACAGCTCTGACACCTAACAATCAAAAGTTTACTAGTGTGTGTGTGTGTGTGTGTGTGTGTGTGTGTGTGTACGTGAGAGAGAGACAGAAAGGAGATACAAGAGATAAAGGGAAATAAGTGTTACTGAGAGAGAAAAAGATCTGACAGGTGTGAATGACAACACTCTCCCTCACTGTCTTTTTGCTTCAAAGCAAAAATGACAGAAGAAAGTGAAGTGAAACGTGAATAAAATTTAACATAAAAAAAGAACTAGACTGGAGAGTCCTGCGGGAACCTGTTGGCACACTGAAAAAGATGTCAGTCATCACGTCTCAATGTTAGTGTCAAGACAGAAGAGCTAAGATGAGCAGCTTAATTAAGATATCAACATGATGCCTCGGCCATATATCCAACCAGCCTCAGGCTGTTTCTGTCACAAGATTAAAAAGAAAGAAGATATGACGGGAAATCAATTATAGTAAGGAAGAGAGAGGGCATACACACACACACACACACACAGATTAACTCATAAGTGTGCGCACATACAAATAAAATGAAAGACAAAGTATATCCTCAGAAGAGGTCTTCACAAGTTTACTGTTACTGAAGAACTTTTTATACGTCCCAAATCGTCTTTTGTCTTTTACATATAAAAGGCATCTAGATCACACCTGCTATTTTACAATTTGATCATATGAGGGGGCCCTAGGGACATTATTCAGAATTAACATGTATGTACATGTACTTTTCCTCTCATATACATGTATGAAAACAAACTCATTCACATAGCGTACTGAAAAGCTCACACACATACAAGTGAAATGCTCTTACATGCACACAGGGGCGTTGTTAGGATCTTGAAACATTGGGGGCTTAGCCCAGCCCATAAAACTTCACATCTTCACATAATAATAGACCCTCCACCAAGCATTAAAGCAATAGTAAACATACTCTACTTATATGGCACAACAAAGCAACACTATTACCTGTGTCATGTCTGCTAAATTGTAATGTTGTGTCTAAATCAAATAGCCTAATATAACAACAAAACTGCAACAGTATGAACCGGGGGGTTTGGGGGTACTCCCCCTGTGATGGCGTCTCTCTCTATTATCTTGAAGTTCCTCAGACGCCATTCTAGAGGAGGATAGTGACTCGTGCATGTGAAAA
>JAPMOB010207659.1:903-12079 GCA_029875015.1 Lepomis gibbosus
AAAATGTTACAACTGCAGTTTATTTCTGAAACACCTTCAATACACATTGTTTTTTATTTTTATTTTACTAAGTTAACTTATTTTAATCAGTCAGTGTGTGGGGTGCACCACACCTTAGATTCTGTTTAGGCCCTGAAAAGGCCTTTTGGTATTTTATGAACAATTTATACTGCCTGAAACAAAAGGTTCACACCAAGTTAGGAGACAAAGATTCAAGAGACAAAACTAAAGCAACAAAAGTGGACTTTCCAGCAGAGCATAACAAACGAAAGAGCATAAACATAATCTTAAGAAAAAAAGACACAAAGACACAAGGAAATTTGAACAGGCAGGAGAGACAGTAAATCAAACATAATACTGTTGTTTCTTGTTCATTATGTAATCTGTGGGCCCTGTCAGTGTTATGGTTTAAAAAAAAAAGTAAACCCGGTAAGAGGTGAAGCTAAGGCCTTACATTAGATGGCTGACACATGCAACATGAGACGCACAATTTGTCAGACAGGCGGAAAAACAGGCTCGCAGACAAACTCACTGAGAGGCGGGAAGACAGACAGGCAGACGGCTGACAGACAGACTGACCTCCATACTGATAAAGGCTGTTGGGATGCGGCTGTGTGTAGAAGCAGGAGCAGAGCAGAGACAGCATGGACATCTCCTTGATCTTGTCTGTGTAGGCTGTTACAGAGAGATAAAATAAAATGATAATAAAATGATCACATCTGAAACCATCTAAAACCCTGCAAGTGTATAGGGACAGAATAAATTGTGACCTGTCACCTCTGTGTGGAATTTGTTATGCTAATAAAAGAGCAGAAAACATTGAAATAGGTGCCTTTGAACAACACAAAGAAAGTCTGGTGAAAACCCTCCAGATCTGGAGGTCCCAGGTCTGGTTTGCCCACAGTTCACCTACAGGTTCCTCTATATTACTGTATCTATTTAGCCTGGGAACAACATGTTTCATTCGCTCTGGCAGATACATCTATGCCCCGTCCCACTCAGACAGATTTCCACCTGAAGTTGATAGGTCTAAGCCAATCGCAACCGTTTATCTAATATGCGCCGGATTTGATATTATGTCTCACAGAGGAGCGTCGCCAGATTTGAAGTCACACCTCCAAACATTTCGCTGTTCTGATTTGCATGTCCTTATGTTTACTGGAAAATCTTTGGGGTATGTATGTGTTATATGTACTAAACATAACACTTTCTGTCAATTTGGAAATCAGTTCAAAAACCTCTTCCCAGAACAGCTGGAGCTTCTAAACTCCCTGATACAATGAAACAAAGGAGTGACTGGAAATTGCACAGCACAGCCTGGCTCATCCACAACCGAAAAAACCTGCCAGCTAACAAAGTAGCACACCAAGGAACCCCTCTCCCTACTGGTCGACTGGTAACTGGGAATACCTAGCTAGCATAGCTTTTGTCAATATAGATGTATTGATGTGGTTAATTCACTGAGCTTTATACAAAACATCATAGAGATCCTGACATGGTCATCTTAGGTAGGTAGGTGGGTAGGTTTATTGTCACAATAAAGTTTTGTAACTCCCTTCTGCTTTTCAAATTGATTCTTTATACATTAATAAAGAATCAATTATGAAAAATGATAATGCTGGGGATGAAGTTGAGTTTAAGTCTGATAGCTTGGGGGAAAAAGCTGCTCTGCAGAAACTTCTAGATCTCTTCCCAGAAGGCAGCAGGGTGAACAGGCTGAGGCTGGTGGGTACTGTCCTTTAGTATCCTTTGGGCTCTGTAGGCACCTCCCCTCACTGAGATGGTACCAAAGATCTTCTGAGCAGTTTTAATCCCCCGCTGCAGAGCCCTCCGGTCCTGGGCCGGGTACATCCCATGTTAGTGATGTTTCCAGTCAGGAAGCTTTCTGTTGCTCCGCTGTAAAAGCTGATAAGAACTTGGCGTGGGAATTTGGCCTTCTTAAGCTTCCTCAAGAAATCTAGTCGTTTCTGAGCTTTCTTCACCAGCTGTGAGACGACTGATGTCTGGTTCTCTGTGATGCTGATTCCCAGGAACTTTAAACTATTTACCTGCTCCACCTCAGCACCACTGATGCTGATCTTACATCTTCACACTGGTGAAGCTCAGCACATCCAGGCTGCTTGAAGTGTCCTCGGGCAAGATACTGAACCCTGAATTGCCCCTGATGACTAGTCCACCAGTGTATGAATGTGTGTGTATGTCAGTTTCTGTTTGAACACTTAGGCTCAGTGCATGAATGTGAGTGAATGGTGAATAGCGTAAAAGCGCTTTGAGTGGTCAGAGACTCGAAAGGTGCTATACAAATATGGAGCATTTGCATTAAACTTGTTTTATGGTCATAATATTTTGATCTAGTTCCTGTCATTTTAGATGACCTCCTGCTAGGTCATCACCTCACTCCCTTCACCTGGCTGCCTAGCTTCACACCTGCAGCTCATCCTGCACTACTTGTTTGCCAGATTGTCTAGAGTCTTTTGTTTAGCATTGGAGCGTTCCATAGTTTATTTTGTCCCATTCATGTCTTCTGATTTGTTCTTTCTCTAGGACTGCATACCTGGTATTGTGACCCCCTGCCTGACTATGATAAACTAAACTTGTATTGTGTTACTGTCTTTCAGTATTGCTTCTGGGTTTCACACCTGTTTTGTTTTTATTCTAAAACATGACAGTACAATCTGGCCAAAGATTGTAGGAGGAAGAACCTTCAGACTGGGCCAGAGGCCTAATGGGGCCTCACTCTCACACTTCATACTCTTGGATGTAACTGTAACTTAGACTTACTGTTGTCCTTTCAAAATAAAAGGAATTCTATTCAATGTGACACAGATTCCAGTAAAGTTGAAATTAACTCAAGTTTAGTGATACTTGCAAGCAAATTAAACCAATACATCAAATCCATGTGTATCTGAGCTGGCCCTGGGAGCAGACCCCTCAAACTCAGGATTGTATTGGTTAATATGTTTGGCACCTCCTCTTATGGTAAGACCCACCTCCACAACCACCGTCACACATATTTCATACAACAATAGTGCATATTACCCTGCAACACTTCTAAAGAAATGACATCACATGTGAGACATCATCTTGATATCAGCAAAAAGTGACAAAAGAGTTAATTTTTAACACAAGCACAGGTTCTGTGTACTGTCTCACATAATGACCTTCACAGCCTTCAGAGTTGCACTCCACTTGCAAAGGCCCATTGTATTCATGTGTCTACTCTTGTATTTTATCAGGCCTGAGTGCAGGTGCTAGCATCAATTTGTTAAAATCCATTGTTGAACACCCCATTGTTTGGCTGTCATGGTGTTCACCCTAACTTCACCTCCAACCAATTAGCAACACTGTTAGACTGGCCGGGTGTATGTGTCCTTGTACAATGAGAGCTGTGTGTGTGTTCTTGTGAAGTTTGAAGTCTGTGTCTTCCTACAAAAATGTGAAGGCCGCAGCCTGAGAGCAACAGGCTGAGCAACAAAACTGCCCCTCAAAGTTTCGGTATGTCTTTCAATAAACACCTCAAAGATTATTCTAATAATAAACATGCTAAACATGAAATAAAAAGAAATTAAATTAAATCAAATATGCAGACATCATGGCTAAATAAAAAAATCTTCAACAAGGTGAACCCAGTCAACCCTGATAATCTGCAGGGCAAATTTACAGCTCAAGTTGAAGCGCAGAAGGGAGAGGGTCTGCTCTCCCATCTTCTCTGCATGGTCTCTGCTTCAGTGTTGGATATTAGTATGGAGGCATTAGAGAAACCAATTCATGCCACCGCATTTGACAGCCGTCTTCTCTGCCAGTTTTTTCATTCTCTCACCTGTCCAGTTGAGCATATCAATCGCACTGAGACACTCACATTCCATCTCATCTAGCTATGCATATCGACTTGTTGCAGGATATGTCACCTCCCAAGGAGATCCAATGGTTTATGGGGTTGCCAACTTTTATTGATGTTTCATCAAGAACTACAGCTCGGCGGCAGCCCCTCACGTCGCACTCACCTGCCAAAACATCCCTTTCCCTTGGTCTGTGGTGGAGGAAGAGGGATTTGGTAAGTTAAACACACGTTTCACCTCTGCCCCCATTTTTATCTTCCTAGACCCAACCCGCCAGTTCCTTGTGGAGGTGGACACTTCAGATATGAAACTATCACCAGCACAGAGGAACCGCGAGTTACTGGCTGTGAAACTAGCTCTAGGAGGGTCGAGTACGCCCACAACACCCTTCCCAATTAGCCAATGGCCTTTTTCCCAAGTGCCCTCAGGGGTTCCAATCGTCCCTTCTTCCAGGGCAGGAATACAAGGCCATTGTTCTCTCGGGACAGGCATTCATTCGGAGGTGTTGCCGCGTCTGGATACAGGCTTGGTCCCCACTCCTACGCTCCCCCTACCAGTGGGCCACCAATGGCCGCACCCCGTTACACCCCAGCACATTGTGCCTGCCTGTCCACACGGGACCTTCCTCTCCAGGTGGAGTCCAGAAAGCTGGCTGACACACACACACACACACACACACGCACGCACACACACACACACACACACACACACACACACACACAAATTTAGGTTGTCTATAGTTGTCAACTTGTAGGTGCATCATTCTTCATGCATATCAAAGTTATTTATTTAATTGTTATTATTTCCCTTTTCATGGCTGTGTTGTGTTGGTTATTCATTTTGCTTGACTTCTCCTCTTCATTCTCCCTCACGTGTTTTCTTATGTCTACTGTTTATTGCTGTTTTTCGGCTGGTTGTCTCCTGCTGTCCTTAAAACTTATATAATAAAATATAGCAGTGATTACTAAATGGCACACACCACAGCATGACCATCAGCTGTAAAAGCCCTGACAGCAGAAAGGCCATGATTCGGTGAATTAACATTACAACACTAATATTAACATCTGAGTGTCACCTTTGATTTGTGAAAAACCGGAACACTCAGATGAAATATGTTTTTGTTTCTTTTTTGGGTGGGATCAACCCATATTTGCAAATACACTATGTTAACAGTTGTAGGACTCTCTATTGCCTCCCTTACCTATTTCTGTCCTGACGTAGAGGCACTCCCTGACATAGATGCTCTCCCTGACCCCTGACGTAGCTAGGCACTCCCTGACGTAGATGCACTCCCTGACATCGAGGCACTCCCTGACATAGCTGCTCTCCCTGACCCCTGACGTAGAGGCACTCCCTGACGTAGATGCGATAAGCTGAGCTTTGTATTTCTGCTACCAGTCAAATAAAAGTAAACACATGACATTGGCCAATCCACTCTTTTACCTGTTTTGACACACAGGATTGGATTTACTCAACCAAGTATATTAGAAATACAGTTTCACAAAAAAACTGTACAATTTGTGTCCCCGGGAAAGAATATAAATTTCCCGGGACTTTTCCTCAAATTAGAGAACAATCACTGGAAAACCGGGAGGGATGGCAATGCTATTAGCCGGCAAGCAAGTTAAGCTAATGTGTGTGTGTACATTGTTGCCATATTGCCAAAGCAAATCTGAAATAAAAGCAAAAAAATCTATTGATAAAAAGAGACCCCAAACAGATCTGATATCTACATCTGTAGATGGGGAACAATGTAGTTTCTCCGAGTTGCACTGCCATAGTGTGACATCAAAATCTGCTACAGGTTTAGCCGCTAGCTATAAATCTCGAGTTGATGTTAGCAAACTTACTAGATAACATTGCACATCTGTAATGTTAATGCAAGTGCACTTGTGTCGGTTGCTGTCTAGCTTTGTTGGCTAGCTTGCTGCACAAGTTTCAAGCATTATGCAGCTGGTGAGAGGTGCTGGTGTTAAGCCCGAGCTGGGCAAGCGGGCATCATATCCGGGCTCAGCAGCCTCTATGGACATAACACAACTTTTTCTAAAGAGAAAAAGCGTGACTAAGCAAAAGACTGTTAGCGTGAGCTTTGTGACATTAAAGACTGCAAGAAAGCTGGCATTCTTTCTGTGTACACAGTTAGAATTGTAAAAGTAATATTACTATTCATCATAAAGTAATCATAACAAATGCTCATGTAAAGTTGTCTTTATTTCCAACAGCTTGAATTACTCTGAAATGGTAGGGATGCCAAATCGCACAAAAACACACAGCTTCCATAATGTTGCTTTAAATTTTGATTATTCAAATAAATACTCATTACGCCTCATAGTAGGAAGTGAGTGTAAATCTGCTACTTGTGGATGGGTGTGCCTGTTGTGTTGTCTGTTTTGTCTGTCTGTTTGTTCCCTCTTTGTGACTGATCCCTGGGTGGGGCGCCAGTCCTCACCTGCTGCTATTTCCACACCTGCTGCCGATCTGTCTGTCTGTCTGTGTTCGCTTGTGTTGTGACTGGGTGTACAGTGTATCACTGCCTGAAGGATTTGCATGTCAGATTTCCATAAAGGTTCCTCCACAGAGCCTGTATCGGCTATCTCCTCTAAACTTTTATACTTTTGTGCTACGTGAACAATGGGCACTCTGTTGAAGTAGAGACTTCTGAAACTCATGACAGCTGTGCATGTGTTCAGTTATTATTGGCTAATACTGTACTTACGTAAGGTAAAAAGTGCTAAAGACATGCAGACTTAATAATGTGAGCCTTTAGGTAATCATCAGTGCTAAACAGAGAACAGAGCAAGCCACATATTATAAATATTAATATCTGTCCTAAAAACTTAGAAACAAAGTAGAAAGAATCCAAATAGACCACACAATCCTATAAATTAATTGAATTAAATAACATTTGAAGAAAGTTTTGATTGGCTTGGCTCAGCTTTAAAATACATACAGTGAAAGAAAATCATGCTGATTGGTTGATGGTCTATGATGTTTTAGACAGTACCTAAATCCTACCTGGGAACATTATTTCAAATAAGGCTCATTACCAGTGAGTAATGGTCATTTAAACTGATAATGAAGTTACATCTATAATGAAATACCAGCACTTTTTGCAGGATCACTTGGACTTGATATGTGCAGCTGTCATCTAAATCTGGTTGCAATTGTGCAATGAAATGAAGATTTATGGCAGTTTATGTTAAATAAGTGACACCTAGGAGACTGTAGACTGTAATCATCTGTAGGAAACAGTATTGTTATGAACATGGTTATATTCTGTTGTGTTTAAAATATGATCTGTTTTCAGTACATGACTCAATGGATTTGTTGACTTTTGTCAGGTGTGTGTGTGTGCGTGTGTGAGTCAACACACATGCACAATTGCTGGCAATAAGTACAAGGAAAGTGATTGGTCCACTGGCTTACAGCACACATAGGTGATTGGCTTCCTCCTGAACAGCTGATGACAGCAGACCATATTAGGAGCTATAATAGTGCCCAACCTGCATCTCCCTCTCCTCCCAAATAGCTACACTAACCACTGTTTGTACTGACATCTCTCAGATCTTCACTTTGCCAATGTTACATAAAGACCTGATACTGCTGCTGCACCATATTAAGACCTTTATTCATGACCGTGTTCTTTAGTCTTCATCCCTCCTATGTCTGACTGTCCTGTCTACTGAGGCCCTGGTTTTAATCATCAAATTGGTGGATGCAAAAAGATATTCTCTCTATACTCTGTGTAGTGCTGAGTCATTTTGGAAAGATATTTTTTATATCTCACAAAAGTGAGTACACCTCTCACATTTTTGTATTTATTTAAATGACACTTTGCTACAAAAAATAGCAAAGTTTAAGTAGTGAGTGTACAGCTTGTCTAACAGTGTAAATTTGCTGTTCCCTCAAAATAAACAGCACACAGCCATTAATGTCTAAACCGCTGGCAACAAAAGTGAGTACACTCTTATGTGAAAATGTCGTCGGAGATAAATAAATAATAAGGAAAGAGAGAGACATCATTGCTTATTACGTGATTCAACATTTCCCTCACACACATGCAAAATGCACAGACACACACAGCAGTCCACTACTTGCCCCAGATGTCTGTGATATAGCAACAAAGTTTATCATGAAGTGGTATAATGTTTTTTGGCTTTTTACCTCTCCTTTATTGAGTTTTTGTGCATGTAACAGGTTTGCAAAGTGAAAAAGCCCAAAGTCCAGCGCAAAAGGAGTTTCCATCTCCCACAGAAAACTCTACTTTGAATTTTGTGTGGCCACCATTATTTTCCAGCACTGCCTTATCCAGAGACGTTATATAGAGGAGACATGCCACTTTAAGAATCCTTAATACAACTCTATAGGGAAAGCCTGTAACGCCAAAGATTGTGGTTGTCCCGTCCCTACAGCTAGAAAGCCAATTGTCTTCTTCTGAACATATTTCAGCTAATCGTGTGGTTCCGCTGATGTAAGGGGTCTATTGTGGATGCAACACTACTACTATGCATGGCCTGTAAAAATATAACAGGAAAAATGCTTTTTCAACCTTATTTTGTGGCAAAGTCATCAAACTTTTTCAGTGATTTTATCAGAGTTTACTGCTTATCTAGTCATGTAGCTTTTATGTCCAGATGACTTGTAAAAGTGCAGTTCTGGCTCTCTCCCCATTCATTCAGATAGGATCCGATTTAATCAGATCCGTTTCGGCACTCAAAGTTAAGGTTTCCTGGCACAGCTGTCTGTTTTATGTTTTGTTTTTCTCTATCAAGGTGCAGGCCAGCAAAGCCGATTGATGACACTCTGGTGGCCTCAATGGCATCACCCTCCCATGGGTCGCTGGGACATGCAGTCCAGGTTCTCCGGGCAGGGGTTACATTCATTCCCCTGCTGCCACAATATTTCCCTGAGCTGGGGAAGGCTTTGGGAAGGCATCCCAACTGGTCTTGTTAATATTTGCATAGCAGCAACCTTGTTTCCAGTGACAGCAGGCAGCTGATTTCAGAGTAAAAAACTCTGCTAAACGCATCGTATACTACCTGCCAAACAGACAAAGTACAGTGAACATATAGGAGCATTTAGCAGCAAAAGAGAGATATTTTTCTCACGAGTAGGTGAAGAACTTTACTCTCTAGGGGGTACAGGGGTATGAATGTAAATTTAGACACCCAAAGGTACTGTAGCATGGGTTACAGTAATAATCAATACTTTGCTCCATTCAAAGTGGGAAGTCAGACTGGTAGTCATACATCTGATATCCTCATACATGATGTGGGTATTGAAAGATTTAAATTATAGAAGCTACTTTCTCCTGTCATTTAACACTCCTGGTCATTTGAGGCCACTTGAAAAGTGACAGAGGCCAACTGCAAAGTAGCAGAAGCCTCAGTTTTGAAGTCTGGATGTCTGTTTTATTGCGTGACTGAAACTACTGCACACTACAGTGCATTTAAGGAAAAGTTGTTATTTTTAGAAAGATTCTGAATTATTAACATGCACTTCAAAATCACATTCTAGCCCCGCAGCCTTCTGGGATATTTGTAAGGTGCTTTCCACTGTCTGTGGATGTGTGTTTGTCCCTCCTGAGTGAGTGAGTTGGCTCTCTGCAGTGGCTAAATAACCCACTGAATATGAACGTAGCTACAACCAGTCTCCAAAAATCTACAGTGAGACTTCTAAGGAGGCAGGCACCTCCACTGTTGTTGCAACTGCAGCAGTGTCACCGACCACACAGGATGGACTGCTTTGTATCCACAGTGAACTGTCTGCCCCTGTAATGAGTATGAGTGCACATATGCACTCATACTCATATAACAGCACAGAGTTCAACAGCAGGACAACCTCATTCCAGTCTCATTTTCTGTTATACTGTTTTATACTGTAGGGACTTGGTTCTTCATATTCAACTTGGTTTGAAAGTGCATATGATGAAAAGACAGCTGGGCCATCTGTGTCAGATCATGATGATAACAACACCTACAGCAAACAAAATCATTCTTTATCCTGCACTGAACAACATCTGGAGAAAAAGATGACTAAATGTAGATCTTGTTACTGTACAGTTCAGATGCTGTTTGTATTTATTCAAAGCTCATTTTATGCTCATATCATAATAATATATTATCATTATTTATATGCAGACTTGTCACAAACCAGGTCTCCAGATCCACAGGGACCCTGAAGGGGCATTGGAAAAATCAAGAAATGTAATCTTGATAACAGAAATGTGAAACCAGAAACCATATTATCAAGCACATACAGTAACTAAGCAAGAGAGAATGCATGTGTCGCAATATGAGATCACCAGAGTGTGTCGTGACTACAAGGTGCAAGGTAGATTTATTTATCATTTTACAACACAGGGTTGTATTATGAGATTAATTTGTAATTTCCTTTATGTTACTCACAAAAAAAAGTAAACGTTATATCTACAAAACAATTCAAAAAAAGACTACAATGGATTGAGTGCTGTCCTTTAGTATGCTTTGGGCTCTGCAGGCACCTCACCGATATCACTAATGCCTGTTTCATTGAGCTCTGACGCTAATGGCTGGCTGTTATTTGACTGATTTCTACAAGTTGGCGGACAAACTATAAATAATAACAAGAGTGACTCAACTAAGTCCGACAATTCTTTTCAAAAGTACCTAATTAAATGAAGATAACTTGAAAGAGTCAGCCTGCTTCCAGAAGTCAACAAGGACAGCCGGCCACTAACAAGATAGATGAGGCTAGCTGCAATGATGCTAGCCAATGCTGGCTCGAAAACATTCTTTGAGCGGTGGACAGAGCGGCCCGATAGTACCGGAGACCTTTAGTTGTACATGATCAGATTTCAGATTAGACGTTGATGGCCAGTAAAGAGGAAGTGAAAGTCTCTTGAAGGCAACTTGACCCTTAAGAGAAGTAAAAAAAGGTCTCCCTGATCTCGCATGAGTGGAGGCGTGAAAGGAGGTGTGAAAATAAGAAGAGGGTCAAGAGTATCCCCTGACGATGTCTGAATAATTGTTTTAGTCAGCTAAGAAGGAATTATTTGCTAATGTGACATCAACAGTTGTGAAGAGACGAGCATCTTCATTACAGGAAAGCGGGGGCCTTTCTCTCCTTTTGAAGTCGGAAAGAGACAAGGAGAACAGAACGAGTGTTGACATGGATTGACTTAATGTACTCTGCTGTGATGCATTTGAAATGGATTTTCATTTGTGCGTGCATTCAACATTATGTAAGAGAAGGGATGTTCAAATATTTAGACAAGTGTGGCCTACTATATTTGTCCTTTAAACATCTGAAGGATTATGCTAACATGAGTTAGAGAGACCTGCATGACATGTTTTATT
>JAPMOB010207660.1:0-22518 GCA_029875015.1 Lepomis gibbosus
CATCACACTGTTGCTCTTCATTTCCAGACTCACTCTGCTGTCATTATTGCACTGCCTGCACGGGTTGCTTTCATTCTCATGTGTGTGTGTCCATTTACCACTTCCTGCAAACTGAACTCAACACTCAGTCTTATAATACACTTTAACAGATTTCAAATCGATTTCTGGGAAACTGCACATCATCTGAAGGTCAGAGTGTATGGTGGTGGAGTGCAGCCGATGAGGTCATCTAAATGTAGAGTATCATTTCACCTTTCTTTAAATACCTATCTGAGTATCTTGTGCAATATGGTAAAATGTAGAGGCACTCACCGTCCTTACCTTTTGCAGATCAGATCTAGGGAAAGTTAGGTCATTTGGTAATGTTATCTGAATCTTATATTTACTACTACTAATACTGTCAATCTCCCATTCTTTGACCAACAATGGCAAGTTGTATTTGTTGTACTACTTCCTTGTTTTTACTGATTTAGCAATGTTTGGTGTGGCTCTTTCTCATGCTTTCTTTTCTTCAGCTCCCTAACCACCAGGTCTCCTATCCGAAGGATGACATGGTTGAGGCGTTTAGCCACAGACAAATAAAAAATACTCAGACCATTCCACTGATGGCCACCCATCAGTGAGTGGTGTTTCTGTTTATTTACCGTTTTATTTGTATGCGTGTTGGGAGGTGTGTCTATTCATTTGGTGTATGTTGTTAAACATTTGAAAATATGATAGATAGAGAAAATTAATCCTCGGGGAAGACCCAGGACTAGGTGGAGAGATTATATCTCCACACTGGCCTGGGAACGCCTCGGGATTCCCCAATCAGAGCTGGTTAATGTGGCTCGGGAAAGAGAAGTTTGGGGTCCCCTGCTGGAGCTGCTGCCCCCGCGACCCGACCCCAGATAAGCGTATGAAGATGGATGGATGGAAGAAAATTAATTTCATGATCAATTAATCTGCTGTTTAATTTTCAACTAATCAGACTTTGAAATGTCATAAAATAGTGACAGTCCAAGGTAATGTCCTCATGGCTTGTTTTGTTTGACTAACAGTCCATAAAACACAGTGGTGAAGCTGGAACCAGAGAATTTTATTGTTTTACTCTTTTTGTTTGAAATATGTCAAAAATGTTACAGATTATTCTGTGTTGATTTAATAATCAATTCGACACACACAAACACAAAACCAGAAGACAATACTGACAATATACATTTCAAAAAGATAATAAACACATAATGGAGCCAAAACTCTACTTTTGAGATACTGTGGGCCAGCAGGGACCTCCAGACCAGTCTAACGTCTAATGTCTCTTCTTTTTTCATTTTTCTTCACTCACATTCAGGAGTGATGATCCTTTTAGTCTCTATGATCTATCACTCCCTGGTAAAAGCCTCTGAGGAAAAAAGATTCTACATCATCCAATCCTCTAAATCGGAAACTTATGTAGGCCAGCACATTCATCTTTGTCTTACTGAATACATATGAACCTGTTGATTTGATTTTTGATTGAGCTAAAAATAATGACAAACATAATGGAATATTTACAATCACATATTACCATAGCCAAGAGAGTCTTCAAATTGAGTAAAAAAACACAAAGTATACAATTTATAATTCTATGCATCAGGGAAAAGCTGAAATCCTCCCATTTTAGAAGCAGCAGCCTGTTGCTCCAGCTGTGTGAAAGTGCAAACTCTTTTTGCCCAGTTATAATTCAAATTATTACTAAGTTTTAATTAATGCATTACTAAAATAAAAGCGGTAGCACCGCAGAGTTAAAACATAACTCTAAGTAACAACTAAATAGTTACACATGGCCCAGTGCAAATCATAAAATGTCACAGAATTATACTCACTAATGGTAAAAATGCAGTTTTTCTGCCCCACAGCATTATTTTCCAATAACTGCATGTTATTTTGCAGCGGGTTAAGTCATGCCCCACAATTTTAGTAGCCGATTTAGTAATAAACTAACTAGTAGTTACTATGCCTATAGTGTCGACTTTACGCCTTAATTTAGGAGAATTTATACATAGCTGGGGAAACCCAGTGCAGATGTTTTGTGTTTTTACTCAATAGATGACTTAAATGTACATATAAATGATTAAGCTACTAATAGTTTCAGCACTTATTAAATCAATTTCCATTCCACAATGGAGTATCTCAGCGTACCTATGCATTAAATTAAACAGCTAATAAACTCATAACATGCAATAATAATGTTCCGCAAATCCTTTTTACTGCCTCAGTTCTACTTAAGATTGCCAGGTGCTCTGCTGGGACTTGTGTGCTGTAGTTGTTTTGATGTCCTGGACGGACTGATGGCCAGGCTGATAGTGTGACAGGACGTGTGACTGTTATGTCAGCTTCAGGTTTCTCAGAGGCATTAACCACCTGGCCTGTAGTCAAAGACACTGAGGCCTCACAGATTGACCAAGGGGAAAGTGGCACTATGTGTTTGTTTTGGGTTTTTTCACCACAAACATTTATTTTTCTAGACATACACTAATACAAAAGGAACAAATTGATTCAATTGTGAGGAACTTACACAGCCATCGTGTACATTCAGAGTCCCTTCAAGTTTAAGTCTCTGGACAAACTCTCTTCTGCCTGTGAAAAGAGAAAAAAACAGATGTGAAAGAATGACAGTTTTCTAACTTTATTTTTTTATCCTACCTTCTGTCTGTCTACTCATCTATATAGCCATCTATCAGTCTGTCTGTCCATCTATCTGTCTCTGTCTGTCTTCACTTCATAATAGATAAGTGCGGGAGGACTTCTGTGGACTGGTATAAAATTTCACATTGAACATCTGCATTCAGTATTTCTGTAGCCTGAGCTGTATTATTCATGCAGAGGATGCCGCCCTTCAACTCGCTTACACCAAAACGTAACATTGCTGTAAGATGAGACTGTGAAATGCAGGAAAAGTGGTCTGCTAAGCCCATAATTTACTTCAGCACCTTGTGTATCACAGTAGTAGTTAGCAGCAAACTCTTTTCCAAATATCATCAATGAGAAACTAATTCTTCAGTTTATTTTTGTGGACATCTTTCTGCTGAATCATGAAATGAGTGACGTTTTTTCTGAAGGACAGGCTGATACGATGCATCACACATTAAGTCATTACAATTATTAAGAACTGTGGGAGACAGGAGGGCTGAAACTAACAATTATTTTCATTTAATCTGCTGATCATTTTCTCAATTAATCGAGTAGTTGTTTGGTCGATGAAATGTCACAAAATGGTGAATAATGTAGAGCCCAAGACGACGTCCTCAAATGTCTTGTTTTGTCCACAACCCAAACTTATTGCATTTACTGTCATAGAGGAGAAAAGAAACCAAAACATTTTCACATTAAAGAAACTGGAATGGAGTGACTCCTGCAGATTAATTGATTATCACAAAAGCTGGCAATTAATTTCATAGTTGACAGCTAATCGATTCATTGCTGCAGCTCCATCCACACCTGAAATGTGACCTGTTAAAGGATCTGAGTGAAACAGTAATAAACATCCTCCAAAGTGAGCCGCAAACTCTGCTGTGACTTCCTGTTTAAATGAAGGGAGAGAAGAAAATAAAGATAAAGATATCAGTTATTTTGTGATAAAATACTTCATCACTTAAAAGCTGCAGGTTTTTGTTGTGGTGTAGTCACGCTGTAAAAGTAACTACATTCAGTGTACTCAATACAGAAAACAACAACAAAGAAAACACTTTCTCTTTGAGTGTGCTGTTGACATTATTCTCCCACAATGCAATGTACAATGGGAAATGGAGGAGCTGCTCTTTGTTGCTAAAAATGAAAATTATTTGTGGACTCCAGGAACAACCTCTGAAAACATTTTGCTGCCTCCAATGTTAAATTTTCAGTTGAAATTGCTCAGCGTGTTTGTTTCTTTTACATCAACAGCAAAAACAGAATACTATTAAGATTAGTGTAGAACACACTGAATACATCTGGAACTGGGACACAGCAATAGTGTCCTCCATGAGCACATGTAATGAAAATAGCATGCAGCCAGTAATTTATTGGTTCACTGTGAGGAAGATGAATGACTCTTCTAGATCAATGTGGGAAGGCTGTTTTTCCATTTTCTAAGAATAATCGACTGTCTCGGAGAGAAGTTGCGAAAGGCAGGTGCTGTGTATCCAAAGATTGCCCTGACTTGCACCGACAGGTTTTATTAGTGCTGCAGGAGTCAGTGTTTACCGTAAATGACAGCTACAACCTCATCTGAAGCTCCCAATCACAAGGACTAGTAATATAAAAAAGATTTCTATTGCAGTCATGATGGGACTGATCTCATTTTATCAAGTGCCCACACTTTTTTTTTATTCTATAATGTGCCATGTGATATCGAGTAGTGTAAAAAGTGCTTGAAAGTTAGAATTTAAAAAGTGAATTACAAGAAAAACTACTATTTACTCACTGGTTGGTTTAAGAAAAAGAAGTGACTGTAAACATGTTGGTTAAAGACAAAGCCAGAACATTTTGAAAAATGCCCAACATAAA
Source organism: Lepomis gibbosus (assembly GCA_029875015.1). Classification (NCBI taxonomy): domain Eukaryota; kingdom Metazoa; phylum Chordata; class Actinopteri; order Centrarchiformes; family Centrarchidae; genus Lepomis; species Lepomis gibbosus. Next base: position 4,507 of record JAPMOB010207660.1, read on the forward strand.
TTACCAGAGAGAACCAAACATCTGAAACCCAAACATATTAATTTACGATTATATATAAAAACAACCCAAAGCAGCAAATTGTCACATTGAAGACACTGAGACATTAATACACTCAATTAATTTTGACCAACAAGTTCAATCAAACTAATTGTATCTCAAAGTGACAATTCAAAGCCCGTTTGTTTGGCCAGTTATTTGTGCTCGACTGATATGCGGATCTCTCGATCCAGCTGCGTAGAAAAAGACTGTTACGTGTAACTTTAGTACAACAGAGACATTCAAGAAAACAGTTGTCGATGGCGGTAGGAAGAACAGTGGTGGACAAGCTGAAAACAGTGACACGACCACCACAACATCGAACTTCATCTGATACTACCGAACCCATAAAGAAAGGTATGTAACGTGACTGTCTTTTTAGCATACTTTTGGGCTGGTCAAACGTATAGAAAGCTAGCGTTAAGTTTAAGCTACACCCAGTTGCAAATTTAGTAGGAACACAGACCTAAAACAAATGCAGTCTACTACACCAGTTCTGTAAGACATAGTCAAGCTTCATTATTGTTATAATTTCAAATTAATATTTCAAAGAGCTATTGATTCAACTGTGGACTAATTTTGTTGGGCTGCAGTTTGGTGCTGTTGTAACTTTATGTTACTGTTACTGACACGTGTTTCTATTTCTCAACCCCATTTTAATAATCAGTGAAGCTAATAGTAGGCTAAATAATAGAAACACCTTTGTGTATATTTCAATAGTTAGAAAAGAAACACTCGTTACATCTTCCAAAAATGATCATACACTGTTTCAACATAAACTGAATTCCTAAGAATTACATATGACTTGTGACTTGCTTGACTTTCATCACAGTAAGTTGGGACTTGCTTGAGACTTAAAGGTTACATTATTCTCTACAGTATAACAATATTTATTTAATTCCAGCTGTCATTTAGATTAGCTGTCATTTAGGATGGGAGAAACATGTTAACATTTAGAAAAGACGATGATGACTGAGGAAATTTAGGATTCCAAATTAACCTTTTCACCAACTTCATAAAACTCACAAGGGGAAGCACCAACATCATTTCCCAGCAGCCACACAGATATGTCCGCGGGCACTTTCTGTTTATTGGCCTTGTGAGTGCAGGTATTGGCCGATGCAGATTATCTGCCAGAATGCCAGAAATCGTCCCGATTAATCTGTCTTTAACTTCCAGTTATACATGGAAATAAAGGGCTAAACGCAAAGTGGATCCAGACATGCCAGGTAAATACATTTAGTTGATTTATTAGATCAGAGTTGCTTCTGTGCGTTTTAGCACAGAGTATCACATCCCCATGTAAAACAGCATCCTATGTCATTATTAACTTTATTAATTCAGTCTTAGTTCAGGAATACAAACACATTTTCTTTAACCTCCCCGGAAGTTTCTCTGTTGGAATTTAACGTTGACCAATACTTGTTTCCCCCATCCCCCTTTTTGAAGCTAAATATATCCTACAAGAGCTCTGACCCACACGTCACTGCATGTATCCTCTACCCGTACACAATAACAGGTCCAACCATATCTCAGTCAAGCTAAATCCAGCACTTACTAAACCTCTGTGGCACCTGCCCCAGCTCTACAGGCTTATAAATCTTCATTCAACCACCGTCAGGTGCTGACTGTTTGACAGGCCACATTGAAGACAAGTCTTATAAACTCTCTGTCTCGCAGTGTACCAGTAGCACTGCCCTCTGTTTACAGCACGATCACTGTTGTTTTACCTCACTATTCTCTCACAACCAACACAGAGATATGAAACCACATGACAGAGCTACCTCATATGTAGACTGAGAATATGTCAAGGAAACAAGTATATTGACAAATGTTCTAATTTAAATCATTATATCTTCTTTTGTGAACATTTCAACAGAAGTTACAGAAGTGATAAACTGATTATCTGCCATTTTGAGACAACATCTGTAGCTTTGTGGAACAATCTTAGTGTTTGTGAGTTTTGGGAAGGCCCTAAATTTCACCATCGTCTATTCTAAATGGTAACACGTTTCTCCCATCCTAAATGACAGCTAATCTAAAACCATTACTGCTAGCGTTAATATTGTTATACTGTAGACAATAATGCAGTCACTTCAGACAAACTTTACCCCACCGTTCCTTAAACACCAGCAACATCTGAGACCTATAGCATGACCCAATGTGTTTTTCTATGTCATTAAAGTTTCTATCTAAAGCAAAATAAGATAACCATGAGATTGTACTCTGCATAGACAAATGGAATTATACATGACTTATTTTAATATCTGAATTATGTATCAGCCATCAGCAGCCCTGCTCCGCATCTCCATTGGTCATTGAAAAACCCATATCTGTCGATCACTACAAAACTGTCAACTATTCTCATTTTATATGACAAAAGGTGTGTTTGTTGCTGTATGCGTGTTTTAAATGTTGAGTACTTTGTTGCACAAGGTCTCATTTTAACTGCCAGCAGATTCCTGCATAATGCACTAGGCCTTCATAAATACATTACACAATTGATCCCTGCTTTTAATTTTTTTTGCCGTTTTAGGGCTTTAATTTATAGCTCAGTTACATATGTAGGCTATAATGTGATGTGGCCTGAAGCTTTGCTGCGCATCATCTATGGCAGAATCTGTAACCCGTTGATTGCACAGAACTTCCTGTGTGAAGAAAAAAGGAAACTCTCTGAATGAGAAGATAAATATGATTTTGTTGATGCTGTTATGTCAGAGAGAGAGAGAGCTTCACTGTTAAGGATTACACATAACATTTAATCCCATCTATGTTAGTGCTTTCGCTCTAGACTCACTTCGAGAGGAGAGGATGCTGCTAAATTAAAGGTCCAGCAGGCAGCAGATGATGTACTTCCACTTTACAGAAGGAGCAACTTAGCAGCTCTCTTAATAAACAGATAATGATGATGGGTCTAAAAGCTACATGAGTTACCTGCCAGAGTTCATGTTAAAATAGTACATGTTTTCTCGTTATATCATACCTACGTTGCCGTTAGCATTAAAAGAGGCTTGTTTTGTTCTTACCTAGATAGTTGGTCCTGATTGTGTTTGGCTCGTTGTATCCAATTAAGCGTTTATTTACATCCCAAACCAGGTTGCCAGAGCAGGACATTGTGACCATATGTGTTTTTTGATTAACAATAACATTGAATCCGAGCTAACTCGTTCCTGTTGATGTCGCCTTTTATTTATCGTCGCTTCGGGTTTGCCATCGATATCAGTCCCTGAGTGTCCGGACGGCGCTGCCGTTAGCGAGCTGAGGCGCTCAACGGCCGCATAGCTGGAGGTGAAAGACCCGCTCCTGTCCAGTCTCCGCTGTTCTCCGGAGTTTACACTGACTGTACCCCTGCTCTCTGCGCTGCTAACTATCTGCCCTGCTAGCATAGCCTGGTTTATTTCTTCTAGCAGACAGCGGACAGCTGTTTCCAAACAACGCGACAAACTACGGGATTTGACAGAGAGGGTAAGGACGCTCGGTTTAATCAGCCACACAGCTGCCGGGGCGGCGTGAGCTTTGATGTCGTTTTGCTTTCGGATGCTTGTGTGTAATAATAATAAGCTTATAATAGGTTAATTTACAGTTGATTCATATTCCTTAACTTCTGCCTATCAAAAGAGACCAGAATTATTCATTTAGGCCTAATGGTTGGAGTCATTACTGATTAATTTTAGGTATGTTATTTTATTCTTGAAGATTAGGCCTACATGCCATCAACTGAAAAGAGCTTTTCAAATTTGCAGAACTTGTATCATTGACCACAATAACCCCAGTTTATAAATTAAAATTAACACATAATTTCCTTTTTTTGGGTCTCTGCATTTTTGACCTTGCAGAATCAACCTTTGCATGGAAATGGAAGAGATTTCCATCTTCATCTGTCTCGAATCATATTACAAAACTATGTCTGAACAAAAAACTTTAAAAATATGACATTTTTAATGGTAAAATAGAAGATAATATGGTTATTGATCTACACGAATGAAAAACACTGGTATGAGTGTTAAGGTTTTGTGAGAATAAATCACTACCTCATTTCATCATCATTTGTGGATTTAATGCATTTGCTTCGATGATGATATCTTGTCACAGATGCAAGGCTGGATTAACTTGCTACAGGCCAAAAATTAGCTGCTGAGCCCTCATTGATCTGGGCAGTATCCAGTGAACACTCCATGAACGTGTGGTAATTTGATGGAACATTAATTTCGCAATGTGCAACATATCAGAACAAAAGTGAAATTATGAATGTCTAAAAACTAGATTTTGACACAGGAACAATCTTTGGGACAATTCCTTAAATTCAGGTAATAAGGCAAGACTCAGGAGGCATCTTATTAAAGTCTTTGTCATGTCAGTTGTCCTTTGGTGGTACATGTTTCCAAAAGAATTTTATGGCAAATACTATTTTAACACAGTAAGTCTGGAACTGTCGGGATATCTGCTGTTCTGAGGCCCCTGTGCACTTTTTTTTACCTCCTAAAAATAAAATGAAATCACATCTATCTGGTGAGTTATGTCTGGAATCTTACATCTAGTAATTCAGCTTTGCACAGATATAAGACACCATTATATTCAAAGTTTGAAGAAAACCGAGCTGGTTGTTAAACAACGTGGAATGGTATTGCAGATTTTTTAAAGAGTCTTTTAAGACAGGGCCTGATTAAGTAGAGCAAAAATTCTCTATTGGGCCCCTGTTATGAAACCTACATGATAGGGCTTCAAGATCAGGTTGTAATGCAGGTTTGCCAATGTTGATATTTAGTAGGTCTTACCTGTATTGCCCATTTGGTGATCAAGTCCTGCTCAACAAAAGACTCTGTTATGCTAATGGTAATAAGATGCTCAATATTTATATAAAGAGTACGAGTGAACATTAATATAATTAAAAAAATAAAGGCAGATGTTTTAGGAATGCAAACCTTTTTTATGGTGCATAATATATACTATATATGAAATATGTGATGCTGCATAGGAATGCAAAAAACATGTGTAGGCTATTCTGGTAGAACAAAATTCAATAAAATCAAAAATTTTGGATCTTTACAGTCAAAATCTGTGTTCATGGCGTCTATAACAGCTCTAAATTGTGTTTATAGTGTTGAAGATCACGCGTAAAATCTGACTACATACACCCAGTTGGGATACGCTGGGCAGGAAAAGTAAGAATCCTATCTAAACCAATCATATCGGTTTTCTGACCAGGGGGGCCAATGAGGATAGAGGAAACATGGAGCCCCGCCCTTCCCGCGGTAGGTTGCGTAGTACAGAAAGTCACCTCGTCCTGTCGGTCGAACAGAAGCTACTGAGAAGCTAGCATCGCTAGCTTGGTCACAGTGGCTCCCGGGGAAGGTCGGCAGTAGTACTGCAGCATCCTGTCATATCGTTTAACCGACCCATTATTTAGCTGTTTGCATCGCGCAAACAGGCGAAGACAAACCGAACTTAAATTCAGTGTCTTTTAAAAAAATTAAATAGCTAGCTAAACATTCAGCGAGCTAGCTTCGAGTTCGGGTCTATTTCCTTCAGATCATCTACAATCATGGCTGCGCTGAGAGTGTCCTATCACAGGATCTTGGACCGGATCGAGCATATGCTGCCGGCCAAACTGAGACCTCTGTACAACCACCCGGCAGGTAACGTGGACTTCATGATCCAGCTCCTTGATAGCAGGCTGGATCTGTGACTGTGTCTCTGTTCAGCTGGAAGTGATGTGGATGCACTAACCTGTGTCTAAACAGCAGCCCCTGTTTATTCTTGATGTCTGAGCTGTATGAAAGTGTTTGATTGAACGTGTCACTCTGTGGGACCCTAATCTGTTGTGATAACACTAAGCTTAGCTGCTCAGTCTTGGAGGAGGACTTTATAACAGGCAAAGTTAAGCCAGGACGTTTACTGTGGTTTTAAATTCTGGTTTTGAGAGGAATTCAAGTACGTTGATAATCTGCTGGGTTTTTTTCATTTCATTGTTCAGTATATGAAATATTCCCAAAAAAAGTATTTCTTTTCCTAACCAACAGCCCAAAAGTCAAACATTCAATTAAAACTTAGATCAAACAGAGAAAAGCAGCAAATTGTCACATTTGAAATGCTGAAAAAAGTGAATGTGACATTTTTACTTGACCAAATGATTAATCACATACATTTCAGTCTTAATTTTCTCATTGTTTAAGATCTAATATGATTTATAGCATTCTTCATTTGTCTAAGTCTTGTGACACAATGTTGAACATTAAAGTAACTTCTATGCTCAGTTTATTGGGTCCTCCTTCAGTGCAATGCAGAGGCCCTGGCTTAAATCCTACCTTTATGAAGGTATATTTTGACAACCCACTTCCTATAAATGAGCCACGACTAAGTATAGTAGAGACACCTCCCACTGTAATTATACAGTCAACAGCACCACAAAGGACAGCCTCCAAATAATGAGTAACACCTCTCTACAGCAGCTTAAACAAAAACATTATGACCTTCATGAAGGGAAGATTTTTTTGCATTAGAAACATTATTTTTACATAGATGTACCTGATAAAGTGAAATGTGTTTCTCCTGTTCAGAAAGTACAAACTGAATACACATTCATCTCTCTTTCTCACTAATGTTAACTAGAGGGTACTGAGATTTAAGGAGTCACGGGCGTCACAGGTGGCGTTCTGGTCTTTGTTTAGTCTGCGTATTAAGAGTACTGGAGCTTTGGTTGTCAAGGGCACATTTTTGACCAGGTATGAGGGGGCGGTGACAAAAGCCAACTCCCTCAACGACGATTTGCAGCGACAGAAGTACCAGTTTTTGTTTAGCCTACAGCATTGGGTGGGAATGTGGAGAAAGCTTATTCATTCCAGACCAGAAACTTTTTGTGGTCCCGCACATTTTTCTTCCCTGTGTGCAAACATTTACGTGTCTTTTCCCAGTGTGTTCGGGGACATTTAACACTGGAGTTTCTGAAGAGTCTGCTTCCAGTGTGCACATCACACTGAGGTGTCCAAGAATCTGTTACACAGATATTCACGCTTGACTGTATGGAATTAGGTTTTATATTTACAGTCATTAGAAAATCCCAGCAGGCAGTTTAGTTACGTCAAATTATTTAAAAAAGAAATATTGTGAAATCCAGTGAACATAACTGCCCATTTTCATGTTGTTGTTTTTTTCTGTTTTTATTCCAGGTCCAAAAACAGTTTTCTTCTGGGCCCCGATATTTAAATGGGTAAGTGCATTTTCACACACTTTAATCTGTTTTAATATATGTAAGGAGACCTTAGACCAGTGGTTTCCAAACCTTTGTGGCTTGAGATCCCTTAAAAGATAGCTTTGTCTACATGAAACCCCCCTCTTCACATGCTGCTTTTATCTGTGCATGGTGGCCAGTTAATCAGTGATGCAATTTGTGTTATCTGATTCTTTTTATTATACCTTTATTTAATCATAAAACAACTCCATTGAGATTAAATAAATCCCTTTTTCAGAAGGGTCCTGGCCAAGACAGGCAGCACAATTAAAAAGGTTGCAAACATGGAGAGATATAACATAAAACAATTTACGATGGGAATAAATAGTAAGTTTCAAAGTCTTAAAATATCAAAACATTTTTAAATATTCTCCACAATTCATCAACAAGGATCAAACTTGTAATCAATCATAACATCTACAGCCAGAATTGCCATCCTCCATGGCAATTAAAAGTACTTTAAAATAACCAGTGAAACTGGCTCCTGAAGATTCAGGAAGTTTTGCAGCTGATTCCAAGTGACAGTTGCAGCATACTTAAACGCCCCCTTTTACCAGTTCTTTACCAGTTTACATGTAGTAGATGTTTTTAATTTCCAAGACTACACTAACATTTTGTTTAACCATTCACAGGTTAGCAACGTAACCCAAAGGTTATATTGTGTTTAATAAAAAATGCTCTTGTCTGATAGACAATACAACTGTTGTTATTGAATCATATTCACTAAATAGCCTGCATTAAACAACAGAATAATACAACATGGCACACCTAGATACAAAGGGAGATCATGAAATAAGCATTATGTAAGCAAAAATAGGTGTCTTTATACATTTTAACTGTTTTAAATTCTTCAGACTGTATAATGCTTCAACAAAATGTTTGATTTCTTTTGAAATGTTGTATTTGTGACTGTAATATTTTAAAGATAAGATAAAGAGGTTCAAATTTATAGGCTTTTCTTTACAATGAAAATCAATCTTTTAATAAAATAATATAATATTTAAAATATAAGTCATGTTCTTAAAGAAATGTTCGACACAAACACAAAATGAATGATGACAAATGCTTTCAGTTTCGTTATTGCTAAAAAACACACTTTTCCTCAACATCAATCCAGAAACTTAATACTTGATACACATAGCAGTGAGTGCAGCGGTAACGTCAGAGCCTATTTACGCTGTGGAGAGGGTAGTTCGTCCGAAAGTTGGCTGCCGTATTTATACCCTACGCGGGATAGGGAGCTCGATTTGGCTGTGAGGGTGACTCTGACCAGAGTTCACTCTGTGTCGGAGTGGAAGTGGTGAGGGTCTGGTTTCGGAAAGGCCCATAGTAGTAATGAGTCCTCAGAACCAAAACAGTATCTTCCTGTATTTTTCTCTTGGATGTGCTCTGCCTCTCTCCCTCTTCTACCACACACATGCTGCGCCACACATGCGCACTGACCTCCTTCCTTCAGGGTCAGGGTTACAATTTTGGATTTATTCACACACTTTAGAAAGCTTATTTTCACATGTTTATTTAAGCATTATATGTTATTGGGAGAACACCAGTAGTTCTATGTAAAATCAGAGGTTGAGCACCCCCATGTAGCCTAAATGGTATGATTCTCGTTTCATAACGGCCCTGCAATGTTTTGACTGTGAGATTGAAGTTGGAGGAGTTGAATCAAGCACATTTGGGGTCACGCCTACAAAAAGTAACAAAATTTTGTGTAGCAGAAAGATGTTTTTCTCCTTTTCTGTGTTGTTAATCATCTTGGGACCCCTTTGGGGTCCCAAACGCCAGGCTTGGGAACAAATGCAATAAACCTAAAGGGGCTAACCTGTAATTATTAGTCTTATCAAGTCAAATTGATCTGTTAACATAAAGTAAATACAGTAAAATGTAGTTTTCATCTTTACAGGGTCTGGTTGCAGCTGGCTTGGCTGATATGACTCGACCAGCAGACAAACTCAGTACCTCCCAATCTGCAGTGCTGACAGCCACTGGTGAGATGAGATTAAATGGATCTTAATATGGACTACAAACAGACACTTTATCATCAAGCAATTGATGGCATGATATCTCAGTTTACAACATGTGGGTTTTTTTTATAAATAGAGATGTGATTCAGGAAAATATAACGAGAAAATTAGAAGAAACCAGGCACCAGAAAATGTTTGAGTTATCTGTCGTGTAATTAAAAGATTAAATTCATGTGGGGAAAATGTGATTCCAGTGTAAATGTGTAATAAATCTTTTTTTATTACAGGGACAGATCAGATGTTTTATTGCAAAGTTTTCAAAATAAGTAGCCGTAAATTGAGTCAGTGCTTTTTCTTTTCTTTTTTTCTCTCACCTTGAATTCTTGACATGCATTTCGAAATTGATGAGTCCAGTGTTCAGAGAGATTTGACCAATCTGTGCTAAAGGTTGCCAGATGTGTCTACTTTTGCAACGTGTTTCTTCAAACAGATCTTATCTGTTATTTTTTTGCCAAAACATAGACTCTGTTCTCATAAACAACAGCGGGTTAACCATTATTATGCATAACCTTCACACTCACTGTTGTCGTCCTCCTCCCAGGCCTGATCTGGTCCAGATACTCGTTGGTGATAATCCCGAAGAACTGGAACCTGTTTTGTGTCAACTTCTTTGTTGGCTCTGCGGGAGCCTCGCAGCTCTACAGGATCTGGAGGTAGTATCCACCTACCAATGAATTATCTGACCTTATTATAAGGGGCACTGGTGGCCTAGCTTGTGATTGGGACTGGGTTGTTGGTTAAATCCCCTGACTGGCAGATTAAAACCTTACCACCACTCAGGTGTCCTCGAGCAAGGCCCTTAACCCCAACTACTCCTGTGGAGCTGCTCAGTGTGCGACAGATCAGACTGTGGTTGAACTGGGCAGCTTCCAGGTGTGAATGTGATCAGGGCATTCTGCAAAAGGGAGGCTACTTCTCAGTGTAATGTTTGACATTCAGTATGTTAAACATTTACTACACTTCTTACTGTTTCAGCTGCAATACACATTTGTCATAAAGAGTGAAACTCACTGAATCACCATGAAGTCTTAAAAGAAGTATGAACCTATTCGAAGCAATTTGCACATAGTTGACAAATAAACTAGCAGTGAGTGAGAGAGTGAGTGAGTGAATGAACAGGATCCCTGTCAGGCCAAATTAAATGTCTGCTCTTCAACTGCTCTTAAATTCAGACTTCAGGCGCAACTAAAAGATTTGAAGAAAAAAAAAAGCCTTTTTGAGCTGCACCTGTCAGTCTGGGCATTCACCCAACTTTGCCATCAATTCAAATCCAAATTAAACTTAATTGCCATGTACATCCTACTAGTTACAGAAAATGTGTTTTCTCCCAAACCAGACATATAGATGTGTTGAAAAGCACACCTCCATATTTTGTCTTAAACCTCTGTGATGACTTTTTGTTCTTAAATAATAACTAGATAGTAACAGTTGTAGTTGACTGTAAATGCTATTTCCAGAATTTAATTTGTGATGCTGTTGTGTTATACTGAGTTGTTTCTAATATTTAGTCCATCTCATTTATATCAGTGAGGGTACTAAATATTAGAGCTACCCCTCAGTATAACTCAGTACAAATCAGCAGCACCACCACCACAAACGACATCCGCCAAATTGACCATAAGGTTGAGTCAACACGTCTCTAAAACATCATAACTTCATGAAAAGTAGGATTCATTTCAGGCCTGCTGTATTAGACTGAAGTTTTAGCTAGGTGTACCTTGTAAACTGGCAGGTAGTCTAGGAAATACATTATAATATTATGATGAAATTAATTATCATGCCTTCCATACTAATGGTAGTCAAACATTCTTTGTAAAATGTCTGCACTGTTTATGTGCACACAACTACATAAAAGTGTAGTGAAAATGTGCAGAAGTGGCACTATTTCATTCAGCGCAGAGTACTGTCAGCACTCCTCTTAGTCCCTATAGCCACACTTGTGACGCAACGTCAGGTAGCAGGCAGGTGTGTCCAATGCCGGAAAACATTCAGACCATTCAACCCACACTTTGATGGACAGTATTCAGAGCTCACTGTATCTCACAATTCACTACCCAACACAAGTCCAGCTGTTGTCAGACAGAAACCATGAAAAGTTATCTTTTTTTTGGTCACTACACATATGTGCTACCTGATAACTCAATTTAATCACCTTCTATTACTCCTCGCATTTCCTGAATGTGTATCGTTGTTGCTGTCATCTGATTCTAACTGTGATCCTGCAAATCATCTAAGCCCGATCTGTGCCATGTAGTATTTGTGTTTGCACGAGTAACAGGATGTCCTTATAAATCAAGTGTGTCTGACAAACTTCCTGTCTTAACTTGGGTACTGTGGCAATCACCGGAAATATCTCACATAAATAAGAGGCACTTAACCACTTGCAAGTGTGGGTATTTGTGTTTAGCCTGAGAGATTAAACCCAGGGTAAAAAAGTCTCACAGTTGCTGTTTGAGCTGCACCGTAATAACTGAAGGCAACACTGAGTGCATCAACATTGTTATTTCCCCTGGTTTCTATACTAGAAAAGAACAATGCCGAGAGAAATTATGCTAATAAAATCTAACTTAATATGATGATTTATTAAAATAAATAATAATCAGACATGATTTAAAAAGTTGTTACAGCTTTTGTGTTTCTTTATTGACTGTGATCAAGCAGCACATGAAACAGATGGCAAATAAAAAACATTTTGTTTAAATTCTAGTCTTAATAATATGTTTTTTTTCTCTAATAGGCACAAGCAGGAAATGAAGGCGCAGGCTAAAGAGGCTGCAGAGTCCTGAGAGCTTTCCTGTTGCCAATCCTCCACTTGATTGAGTGGACAGAGAGGGAGACGTCACACCGGGCACTAACCTGCCCCTTCTCATCATCTCTACATGTTGTCTCAATAACACCCATGCCATAACCATTATTCTACCACATTAAGCCTGCTATCCCTGTTGGAAATGTGCACTTTTCTTTAAGTTTCAAATTTCCTCAGGGTGTTTTAAAAAAACAAAACAGTTAAAAGAGAGAAAGTTTTTGAACTATAGTCAGCACTCACTCAAGAAAGGTGGTCATCAACGCACAAGTACTGCTTGTTCAACAAGTTGTATGATTGTACATTTTTTAAAGTTTAATTTCATGATTTATGTCTTGTTCGCTAGTTGGGAAGTTTTTGTTTTCCATCATCAGTTCAGGTGTAGCGATCAGTACCTCATGCAATAATTCCCCCCCCCCAAAAAAGGAACTCTTGGTTATGTGTTGAATGTGGTTTAAGGAATGTCTCCTGGGGAAATTAAGAAAATTACATTTATCTTCAAATATACTTTAATTTATAATTTGGTCCTAGTCACATCTGTACCTCAGTGATTATTCAATCATTATTGATCGCCATGTAATGATTCCTTCCATCTTAATGGCTTTAAGTCTTTTAATGTATGTGAGAGTAAATCATAATTTATTAATCACTTGATTAAAAAATGTCTCTTACAGTTTAAACTGTATAGAAAGATCCTGTTATTTTCTGATTCTTTATCAGGAGTCCAAATGCCACGTATTTAACCTGTGCAGCTTTTTATTGATTCTTTCTAAAGAGGCAACTAGCAAACACGGGTACTGACGTGCTAATGGCTCTTATCAAACTGTCTGCTGGATGCCTCTTTGTTCCTGGAACGGTGTTTAGTAGGTTTTCTGTGTAAGAATGGTACTTTATTTGACATGTTCCACCTGACTATTTTAGCAATAATCTGTGTCATCGCTTTAAAATACTTATTGATCTGCTGACTGTTTGAACAAATGACACTTGGGAGGTTGATCATTGTGGTTTTGTAGGTATATAATGGCTATGTGATGCTAATAAATCATGTTTAACACATACAGCTGGTTTAAAGTATGGAGATCTCAGAATTTGCAAATGCAAAATGACTGAAGCTGAAGTTTAAAGGGTTGCCAGTTTTACACATGAAGACCAATTTACTTCTCACTGTTAGTACTGTTCAAACTGAAAATAATGATGACTTGAGGTCTTGAGATGCCTCTTTTATTCTATAGAAAGCCTGTGTTGAGAGGCATCGAGGGTCTAACTAAAGATTATTGAGTTGCAATATGGAAACCATACTATAAAGATTGTTTGGAGGTTGACCCAGACGAAATGCAAAATGCAGCTACTGTGAAAAGTGACAAAATAGCGGCAAGTGAAGCCTCGTAGTGTATCACACTGTCAAACATTGACATCAGCTCCGACTGCCTTGTTAAGCTGAACGGTGCGTTGTTTCATGACTCAGAAGTTGTGAAAAAGATGCACTTACTAAGAACGAAAGCTGAGATGATCACAATGAATGTTTTAGGACCAAAGACTGCGCGGGATACCTTGAAAGATCTATCCCCAACTGAAGGTGAGCCTGTGTTTTTCTTTGTTGCCACTGACGCCTCAAACAAGGGAAACAGAAAAATGTTCTGTGCATGAGATATTTTTCTGTCTGATGGAGTGCAGTGCAAGTTACTTGACTTATGAATCTGAATCAGAATCAGCTTTATTTTCCCAGTATGTGTACACATATGAGGAATTTTACTCTGGATTGTACATTGCTCATGATGTGCTTACGTAGCCTATACAATACAATAACACAATAATACAGTAATAAAATCAAACAGGCTACAGTGTAGAGAACACATAAACACACTATAAACAAAACAGACATATTGAGATAGTATTAATAGTGCGAGTGCAAAGGATGCAGGAGTAAATTATTATTATGTACATGTTGGAGGTGGATGTGATTTACAGGTACACATACATGTACACAGTGTGATGACTGCAAAGTACAACTGTATTATGTGCAGGTGTTATGTACTTGAGGTAGGTGGATTTAGTACACAGTATATGCAATATGACAATATGAACAGTAAGAACAGCACTGAAATAGAGAATGATGAATAAATAACAAGTGGTAGCCAGTAAACAGGTGGATGATTAGAGGCAGAGTTTCTGGGTTATTGTACAGGAATTGTTTCTGACACCATGAGTCAGAAGTCAGCTGTTCATCAGAGTGATGGCTTGTGGGTAGAAACTATTCCTTAATTTGTTGGATTTGGCGTACAGTGCTCGGTAGCGCCTACCAGAGGGGAGAAACTGGAACAGGTTGTGTCTGGGGTGACATGAATCTGCAGGGATGTTTCGTGCCCCTATCCTGACTCTGGAAATGTCTAATTCCTGAATGGAGGGCGTGCCACTGGTTCCCTATGTTATGTCAGCCCACAGTGTTTTAGAGCTAGAGCCAGGTATACCCTGTGTTTCTTTTTCAAAAACAGCGTCACAGCATTTGCTGATGTATCGATACAGATGCATCTGTATACGCATATCAGCAAGGAATACATAACAATATATTTCTGTTTGGATATTTTGAGAACAGCCATATTTAAATTCTTGTTCCATGTGCCCTTTTTATACTTTGAGCATCTGCCCTTCCAAAAGTCTCTGCACGGCCCTGCTCCCTAGCTTTGTGTTTTTACAGGAAACGGGTAAATAGCACTCTGCTTTCCGTTTCATGGAAGTTTTCTGCTTAAAGTCATCCCTATGTGTAATCCCTGTTTTTACAAAATGTACCTGTAATCTGATTACGCCTTTTTTCTGTACTGTAACAGAATACATCAAATATATTAACACAATTCTAACTTCCTTCCAATTTATTTTAATTCCCTCACACTCACGCAGTTATTTAATACTTATACTCAACATTTTTACTTTTCTACAAAATAATCAGTTCACACAGAGACCACAAGGCAATAAATCTTTTAAATTATTTTGGTGTTATTTGTCATTGTGTCATTGTGAAATTGTGTCTCTCTGGTGAGGGATTAAGCAAATTATTGAGTTACAACAATTCTTTGAAGAATTTATCAATAAAAGAGAATAAACAGAAAACTACACATACACAGCTTATCCAGAGACCTGCTGTCTAGGGCAGTTTTGTGCGTCTGGCCCCGAGCAAAGGGATGCATAATCATTTACACAGTCTAGGTTTCTATGTTTTCGGGAACAGAGATCCTCTCTCAGCCTTGAATGAAAATTCCAGGAGAGGAGAGGAACAACAAGAGGGGAAAAATACCAAAGCAATCTCACAGCACTGACCTAAACCCTAGTAAATCAGGACGGACTAACATAAGGAGTATAGAACAAGGAAAGATTAAGGATAAAAAACACAATACATATATATCTATAATCCATACCAATAATAGTAATAATACTAATATTAAAAGATTAAATGTAAGAGGACACAATTTTCTGCCATAACATTATTGAAATACTAACACTTCAAAATAAAAATAAAAATCTTCACACTAAACTGTGGCATTGGGCTGAAGGTATAATTAAAATAAATGTTATTTAAATACTTTTACTTTTTGTTTAACAAGCAAGATGCCAAATTAGTAAAGATAACCTTCAGCTTCACACAGCCAAGCAACAGAATACTGATTAGCCTGAATACATTAATGTTTTGATGAAATACATTATTATTGTTGCTATTAATCTACACTTACGACACACACACACACACACACACACACACAATTAGTGATGGTGACATGGACATATTCACATTTCACATTTGAGGGAAGGCTGTCTATCAAGATTTATCAGCATACAATAAACTAATATCATGGAGAGTTATTAGATAAGGAGCCTACAATCAAAACTATGTATGGCAGGACACTTTCTTATAGTTTTGAGACTTTGGTCTATTTTGCTTCCATGTCTTCTTTTACTCTAATAGAAATAAAACTTCCAAGAATACACCTTTAGATGGTATTTGTTTTAAGGCTACCACCCCTCTGTCTGTTTGCAACTATAGATTTATTCTAAACTAACCAAAACAAGCCAATCTGGCATCAATTTCCTCATAACATTTCAGAGGAAAATACTCTTGATGTAAGTCATCAACTGGGGAAGTTCTGTGATGATATGCTTTAGTTATTTTATTTATCCTAATCACCTGCAGTGACTTGTCAAATATGTGCAAATTAGTGCATTTTAATTAGTTAACGACTAATCTGCATATCAATGTGGTGACTGTGATGTCATTATTAGACACAAATGTTACTGTATTCACCTGCAGTGCCTCCAGTAAGTACAGTATACATTAGCCTGTATGGCCATGAGATATTGCCTTAGCTAAACTTCAGCTAATTTATTGCACTAGCTCAGCTCATGAGTCATGCATGTTAGGAAGTATAAGCCTATAGGCCCTATTGGCCTTTTGTTTAATCAGCGGTAAATTCGAGGCACTGGTAGTTTTATCTTTTATTCATCACCACTCACCTTCACACAAGCCAGAAGCTGGGAGGGGCTGCTGCCTGTCTGTCTGTGTGTTGTGCTGCTGTGGAGTGAGAGGGAGGAGAGGGAAAGAGAGAGAGAAAGAAGGGGGCATTAGAACTCAACAAAGTGTAATCTTACTGAATATACTGTATATTCATTTATGTAAAAAAAAAAAAAAAAAAAAAAGCACCCCACAAAAAGGGCACTCTCTTGAGTAAGAAAAACGGCAGGTAATGAAGCCCCTTTTAATGTCTATGTGTACACATGCCTGATTTTTGAAGTGTTGGTACCTTAACCACTAACTTAGTGTAATTTTTTACCACTTCTTAACACCAACCAGTTTTAATTATATAACACTTTTATATAGTGTTAGACACATGTATTTTAACACACTAAGGTTGAGCCTGGCTAATCCAACATTTCTGCAATAAATCAACAACCAGGACGTTAATATGCACACTTCTTTTTTCTCCTCCTGTGTGTCAGAACCACCCATCCTGGTGATGCATCACTCCATGAAACCTCATCCCACCATCACCGCTACGATGCTGGACTTCATATGCTGGATAACCTGGGGGGTAAAAGGATGAAGGCGTGTCAGGAGAATGACGTCTGGCTACTCTGCTACCTCATCCCCTCCATCTACACCGACACACACAGATCCAGATCTGAATGTTTCTATCTCGGTTCAGTTCCCACATGCGACGCTGGGAGTGTTTAGTTGCTCAACATGATCATAGCTGTCATCGACTCCACACAGGTAACAGCAGCGCCTCAGTACGTAGCCCCACCTCCATCTGCTCCTCTGCGTGAGGACAACCTGAATCTGCGTGTCGTTCTTTGATTGGTCCGTTTCAAAACTACAACGGAAATTTGATATTGAATGTATCTGATTTGTGAAACCAGGAAGCAGTTTTGTGTCTTCACCCAGAAGGAACCTCCAGGTTTGAAAAGTGAGCCTCAAACCTGCATTCTCTCTGACAGCCAGCAGGGGGCAACGCCACTGGATCGTATAGAAGTCAATGAGAAAATGTCGCTATTTCTCAGCTGATTTATTACCTCAGCAAACATTCTCCTGATAAGTTTATGGTCTAAGTCGCTAGTCTGAGTACCCCCCACAAGTGATCCATTTTTCATGTCAGCAGGTCCACCGCATGCCAGCTTGTTAATTACGTAGCTTATCAATGTCATCGCCCATCCCAGTGTTTCCCTGTTGACATCGCCCATTGAACGACGCTGAAGTTAGCTTCCGATTCGCAGCTTCCGATTCGGCAGTTAAGGGGAAAGTTAAGGGGAACTTAAGTGAAAGTTAATTTACGTTACTGAGCTACCGAATCTCCGTTGTTTGCACCTCTTACTGCTGTGGAAGCTGTTATGCATTTTAGTCAAAGCCTTAACGCTGTCTGAAACACTTTTTAGATTTG